>SJYD01062165.1:9376-20700 GCA_006408635.1 Nanger granti
TTTTTTTTTTTTTTTTTTTTGGCTTGAACCAGGAACTTGGGGGGGGGGGGGAGTGATGGATATGCCTATCACAGATAATGAGGAAATGCCCTATCTTCTTAGTTACTCTTTTCTTTGAAAAATGAACACTGTCAGCTAAAACAGATGCAGAAATTGAGAGATGTGAATTAAGTTTTATTTGGGGCAAAAGGAGGACAGCAGCCCAGGGGACAGCATCTCAGAGAACTCTGAGAAACTGCTCCAAAGAGACAGTGGGGCAAGGTCAGTATGTGAGTTTAGTGAAGGGGGGAGTTCAATGCAATCAAGCATTTACTTTACAAAACGTTTTCTGCCAGGCGTGAAGAACTGAAGTCATCATTTAGTGCTTTAGTGCTTTTCTAGATACGAAGAGATGCAAGGATTGGGATCATGAAAGCAGTTTCTGAAGATATCTGACTCTCTAACACCTGTTCCACCAGACTCCGTGGAGCAGAGTGCCTCAATCCACCCTGAACTCCGTTGAGAGGATTTAAGTCAGCGGCAGCACCATAGGGTTCATTCTCCCCAGAGGCAGATTCCAAACGCCCTTGTAGTTGTTCAGTTCGGTTCAGTGGCTCAGTCGTGTCTGACTCTTTGCAACCCCATGAATCGCAGCACAGCAGGCCCCCCTGTCCATCACCAACTCCTGGAGTTCACTTCGACTCAGGTCCATGGAGTCAATGATGCCATTCAGCTATCTCATCCTCTGTTGTCCCGTTCTCCTCCTTCCCCAAATTCCTCCCAGAATCAGAGTCTTTTCCAATGACTCAAATCTTCACATGAGGTGGCCAAAGTACGGGAGCTTCAGCTTCAGCATCATTCCTTCCAAAGAAATCCCAGGGCTGATCTCCTTCAGAATGGACTGGTTGGATCTCCTTGCAGTCCAAGGGACTCTCAAGAGTCTTCTCCAACACCACAGTTCAAAAGCATCAATTCTTCAGCGCTCAGCCTTCTTCACAGTCCAACTCTCACATTAATACATGACCACATGAAAATCCATAGTCTTTACTTGACGGACCTTCGTCGGCAAAATAATGTCTCTGCTTTTGAATATGCTATCTAAGTTGCTCCTAACTTTTCTTCCAAGGAGTAAGTTTCTTTTAATGTCATGGCTGCAGTCTCCACCTGCAGTGATTTTGGAGCCCCCCAAAATAAAGGCTGACACTGTTTCCACTGTTTTCCTATCTATTTCTGATAAGTGATGGGAACAGATGCCATGGTCTTCGTTTTCTGAATGTTGAGCTTTAAGCCAACTTGTCCACTCTCCTCTTACACTTTTATCAAGAGGTGTTTTAGTTCTTCTTCACTTTCTGCCGTAATGGTGGTGTCATCTGCATATCTGAAGTGATTGATACTCCTCCCGATAATCTTGATTCCAGCTTATGTTTCTTTCAGTCCAGCATTTCTCATGATGTGTTCTGCATAGAAGTCAAATAAACAGGGTGACAATATACAACATTGACGTACTCCTTTTCCTATTTGGAACCATTCTGTTGTTTTATGTCCAGTTCTAACTGTTGCTTCCCGACCTGCATACAGATTTCTCAAGAGGAAGGTCAGGTGGTCTGGTATTCCCATCTCTCACAGAATATCCCACAGTTTATTGTGATTCACACAGTCAAAGACTTTGGCATAGTCAATAAAGCAGAAATAGATGTTTTTCTGGAACTCTCTTGCTTTTTCAATGATCCAGCGGATGTTGGCAGTTTGATCTCTGGTTCTTCTGCCTTTTCCAAAACCAGCTTGAATATCAGGAAGTTCATGGTTCACGTATTGCTGAAGCCTGGCTTGGAGAATTTTGAGCATTACTTTACTAGCATGTGAGATGAGTGCAATTGTGCAGTAGTTTGAGCATTCTTTGGCATTGCTTTTCTTTCGGATTGGAATGAAAACTGACCTTTTCCAGTCCTGTGGCCACTGCTGAGTTTTCCAAATTTTTTTGCCATATTGAGTGCAGCACTTTCACAGCATCATCTTTCAGGATTTGAAATAGCTCAACTGGAATTTCATCATCTCCATTAGCTTTGTTCGTAATGATGCTTTCTAAGGCCCACTTGACTTCACATTCCAGGATGTCTGGCCCTAGATGAGTGATCACACCATCCTGATTATCCAGGTCATGAAGATCTTTTTTGTACAGTTCTTCTGTGTATTCTTTCCACCTCTTCTTAATATCTTCTGCTTCTGTTAGGTCCATACCATTTCTGTCCTTTATCGAGCCCATCTTTGCATGAAATGTTCGCTTGGTGTCTCTAATTTTCTTGAAGAGATCTCTAGTCTTTCCCATTATGTTGTCCTCTAGTTCTTTGCATTGATCACCGAAGAAGGCTATCTTATCTCTTTTTGCTATTCTTTGGAACTCTGCATTCAGATGCTTATGTCCTTCCTTTTCTCCTTTGATTTTCACTTCTCTTCTTTTCACAGCTATTTGTAAGGCCTCCCCTTGGCAGCCATGTAGCTGTTTGGCATTTCTTTTCCATGGGGATGGTCTTGATCCCTGTCTCGTATACAATGTCATGAACCTCATTCCATAGTTCATCAGGCACTCTATCTGTCAGATCTAGGCCCTTAAATCTATTTCTCACTTCCACTGTATAATCATAAGGGATTTGATTTAGGTCATACCTGAATGGTCTAGTGCTTTTCCTTACTTTCCTTCAATTTGAGTCTGAATTTGGTAATAAGGAGTTCATGATCTGAGCCACAGTCAGCTCCTGGTCTTGTTTTGTTGACTGTATAGAGATTCTCCATCTTTGGCTGCAAAGAGTATAATTAATCTGATTTTGGTATTGACCATCTGGTGATGTGCATGTGTAGAGTCTTCTCTTGTGTTGTTGGAAGAGGGTGTTTGCTATGACCAGTGCATTTTCTTGGCAAAACTCTATTAGTCTTTGCCCTGCTTCATTCCGCATTCAAAGGTCAAATTTGCCTGTTACTCCAGGTGTTTCTTGACTTCCTACTTTAGCATTCCAGTCCCCTATATGAAGAGGACATCTTTTTTGGGTGTTAGTTCTAAAAGGTCTTGTTCAGTCGTTGGCGATGCTGTTGGCAAGTGTTGATTTGAAGTTGACAACACTCCTGTGAGTGCTGGAATTTGGGAGTGGGGATTTTTATCCCTCAAGCCCAGGCCTGATCATTTCCAGTACACTCCACGCTCACATCACAGATAGAGTCTCATCACATTTCTCTATTTTCCAAAATGTTTACAAGAATCATATTACTGCCAAACTATATTGAACTGTGTTAAATTTTAAAATATACTTCTATGCAAATGGTAGATTTTTCAGGAAATTAAAAAATTCAGAACCAGACCTGTCTGTTTTTTAATCATTGAGTATGTCTGCACCCTAGTCTATTTAAAGAAAATTAAAATAATACTGTCACACGAATGTATATTCCTTGTTTTTTTGTCTCATCACAAGAAAGATTTGGATCGATGGACATTCGAGCCCTCGGCTCATCACAGCTCTTGTTTCTTGGACAAACCGTGTTAAAGCTCTTAGGGAAATCAGTGTTACAGCTCTATTTTATTTAGAAGATAGCAGGAGAATCCATCCTTGAAGCGTGAGGGCATGCCAACCCAAAGATTGGAAGAGAAGAGAGTGGAGGAGCGTGTGGGGGAGGGAGAGAGAAAGAGAGCATGCAAGCACGCAGGAGAGAAAGAGGGAGAGAGAGAAAGCACTTTGGCTCCTCCTTTTATGTGTTTTTGCCTCCACCTGGGCCTGCCCTATGAAAACTGTATTTAGCCAGGAGTGCTGTTTGTTCTACCTGAAGTCTTCACTCTGGTCCATGGACCTTCCTTGTCTTTTAGCCGCCGCCATTTTGGACTCCTTTTCCCTATTCTACCTATCCAACAATATCATCCTCAATATTTATATACATTTTCAATCAGTTAAAAATTATCCTGATTTTATTGACATGACCGTTTTTCTCTTGATATGTATACAGTCCCATTTTAGTGTATGTCTGTATGCATGAACATGTTAACATCATTTGATTGATTTCTTATTTTTATTTTGGAAGATTCTCTGTAGGAGGGAATAGCTACCCACTCCAGTATTCATCCTTGAGAATCTCATAGACAGAGAAGCCTGGTAGGCTACAGTCCTTGGGCTTGCACACGACTGAGTGACTAACACTTTTCTTGTTTACAGTATTATTTACAAATACAGAAATTTCTATAAACTTTCATTAGAGTTAGCTCTGTGCATTTGTCTGTATTTGATTAAAGCGTAGAGTCACAAACTGAAGTAAAAGTTGCTGCTGCTGCTAAGTCGCTCCAGTCTTGTCTGACTCTGTGGGATCCCATAGATGGCAACCCACCAGGCTCCCCCGTCCCTTAAGCTGTCATTTAAAGAATGTTTGTTAAAATATTTGCCAAAAGATACTACAGCAACATTATTGATGCTAAATTATTTCTGTTATACATTCAAAACTCTGAAAACTGTCAGCAAGTAGTATATACCAGATTGTTAAAATGATTCTTGTCACCGAGGTTAATATCCTATCAGACCTGTAAAATCTGTAAAGCAGTTAAAGTGCAAAGTGAAATGTGAATTCTTTCTTTACTATTCTACTTTGTTTCTGTTCAAACATTGTTACTCATGGAGCAGAATTTTCAACATTGCTAGTTCAAATTAAGCTTGTGAGAAATATGGCACACTGAGCCCACTCCAGAACATTTGGATCAGGGAGTGCTTTTTAAAAATATTTCCTGTTTCTTTTGATAGACAGTTTATCCTCTGTCAACTAAGTACAACACTCAAAAATAGATATGCCAACGTTGATCTGATTATAATTTCTCTTCCAAATCAGAATAATTGCTGTAGTGGTTGATGGATTTTATCTCACCCTCTTTTCTTGGAGTTAAAAATGTGGTAGAAAATATTACTGTGTAAAAATTATATTCTTGTGTAACACCAGACATTCTCCAAAATCAAAACCATTTCTCTTGCTGGTTTCCTCTTGGGTCACATTAGGACGTCTTCCCATGGCCACATGACACCTGTAGTTTGTATTTCAGGGACGGCTGACATTCCAGGATCTGGCCATAGACTTCACTCAAGAGGAGTGGGAATGCCTGGACCTCAGTCAGCGAGAACTGTACAAGGACGTGATGTTAGAGAACTACGGGAACCTTGCCTCCTTAGGTGAGGATAAATGCCTTCCAGAATCGCGTATCTACCCACTGGGTTTTAGTTCCTGTATTTGTAGAATGTCTCCTTGACTCTTCTGATCCTTATAATAGTTTCAGATCCCTGCTTTCTATAGGAAAATGGATATTTATGAGTTGAGAAAGAAGACCTCAGGATGATTCATTATGATTCTAACTTTTCCTTGATGGAACCTGCCACCTTCTTCTAGGTTAGGGGTTATTCTATAGGTTCTGTGGTATAAAAGGGTGCCACTCTCCTTTATAAATCAGATTTCTCCTAAGTAAAGATCTTTTCTTCATGTATTTGTTTGTTATGCTTTGGTAAAGTATTTGGGGATACAGCTTTCTAGGCTATATTAACATTCAACCATGCCTTCTCTAGAATGTTAATAATGTAATGAGCAAGATTACAGTCATGTCTGACTCTTTGCGACCCTATGAAATAGTCCGTGGAATTCTCCAGGGGAGAATACTGGAGTGGGTAATGTAAAGATCTTTTCTTCATGTATTTTTTAGTTATGCCTCGGTAAAGTGTTTGGGGATATAGCTTTCTAGGCTATATTAACATTCAACCATGCCTTCTCTAGAATGTTTATAATGTAATAATGTAATGAGCATGATTACAGTCATGTCTGACTCTTTGCAACCCTATGGAATAGTCCGTGGAATTCTCCAGGGGAGAATACTGGAGTGGGTAGCCATTCCCTTCTCCAGAGGGTCTTCCCAACCCAGGCATCAAACATAGGTCTCCCACAGTGCAGGTGGCTTCTTTACCAGCTGAGCCACCAGGGAATGTTAATACAGCTTTGGAAATTATGTCCCCAAATACTTTATTTCTAGGCTGCATTAAGATTCTACCATGCCTTCCCTAGGCTTCCCAGGTGGCACTAGTGGTAAAGAACCTGCCTGCCAATGCAGAAGATGTGAAGGAAGTGGGTTCAATACCTTTGATGGGAAGAACTCCTGGATGAGGACATGGCAACCCACTCAGGATTTTTGCCGGGACACTCTCATGGACAGAGAAGCCTGGTGGGCTACAGTCCATAGGGTGGCAAAGAGTCAGACATGACGGGAGCGACTTAGCACATGTGTCTTCTCTTCTCACTTGAATACATATTAGATTGGAAACTGATGAATCTCTAGCAAAACTAATATTCCTTTTCCTGATGGCAGGTCTTGTGGTCTCTAAGCCAGACCTGGTCACCTTTCTGGAGCAAATGAAGAATCCCTGGGATGTAAGGAGATTGGAGATGCCAGCCATATACACAGGTAGGTGTGAATGGATGGAGACGACGTGGCAACGACAGGTCCAAGGATTAGTGAGCAATTCATCCTTTGTCATTTGGTTTGGGAAGATCTGCTTCAGTGGAAATGATTTTAGAGAAGTCTGGGTTTCTTTCTGTTGCTGTCATAGGCGGATATCACCTGCCCCATTCTGTCTCTTTAAATCATTCCTGAATTCATCTCCAGTGATTACTTTTCTCAATCACAGTGAGAACTGAAATCCTTCTCCTGGCCTGTGACAACCTGCATGAATCAATTGCTATTCCATTTCTTGGGTAAGGGAGGGGGGCGTGGGTGTGCTAAGAAAACTGCTTATTTCTGAAAAAACTCTGAAATGCTCCTATTAAAGTTTCTACCTCTAGATAGCAGTGTGAGTGGAACTGTAGACATACTGCCAAAGTTCTAGGAATATTGGGGACAGGGGTTTTTTTTTCTTTTTTTTCTGACATAATTTCTGAAACACTGGAAGCTACAAATATGATCTTGTAATTTTAAATTCAAGTAATTTCTTCCCTGCATAAACCAAAACCTCTCTAAAGAGAATGAATGCCAATCTCAGGGTTACTTCAAAGTTTCTGTTTTCTTTATATGAACTCATATGAAATGTTCAGTGTATTTGCCCCAGTTCCTCAATGCTAAAAGACTTAAATATATTCAATTAACTCAAAGAATTTTCAAATAAATTGGCATAAGAGCTTAAAACATTTTCTACCATATTTTTAATGGTTTCAAACTATTACAATGTTTAGATAATAGAATCTTTTTAAAACGTTCTTCTTGGAGGATAACTGGTTTATAATGTTATAGAGCGAAGAGAATCCATTTTACATATAGATATCTACTCTTTTTAAGATTTCCTTCCTAATTACATGTCCACAGAGCATTGATAGTGTTCCCACCATATTTTTAAAGTCTCATTTCTTAATTTCTCAAGAACTGCTTCTTTATTTAATTAATCTTGTTATCAGCTTCCCCAGACTTTGTCCTACATGTCCTTGCTTTCTGATTAGACCTATCTCAGTATCATTTATGATTGTTACATTGAAACATCATATAGAAGATGCTAAAATAAGAAGTGGGTTAAAGAATTAGAGGGCACCTAGTGGCATCTGCATTTAAGATGACTTAAGTCAGAGAGTAATCATTAGACATTTTCTGGGTTTGTGGTCTGTTCTGCAGGCTGCAGGATCCTAGCTCCTCTTGCTCTGTTGTCTTCCCCCTAGGGGGTGAGGTTGGTCCACAGGCTTGTACCCTTTTCCCCTTGATCTGGGCTTTGATTGCTGTTATTGTGACCCGAGCCTCCCCTGGATATTCAGGGGAGCTTCCCCTTGGCTCTGTGGTTGTCACTGCCCTGTCAGGGGTGAGGCCTGCTCCCTGGTTGGTGGAGAAGAGCCCCCAGATCTGTTTCTTCACTGTGATTCTGATCTGTGGTCAAGGCAGGTAGGATTAGAGGAAAGCCACTGGGAGAGAAGCCACTAAGGATTGCTCCTCTGGGGATGTTCACTTTGGGGTGTGCTCAGGTGCTGTGCGAGTCTCATGAGACCCCATGTTGGCACTGGTCTTGGCCCCCCTTCCACCATGGGCATGCTGGCACTTTGCTCTGGTGTGTCTCAGATGTTGTTTTCACTGTAACCCCAGCAGAGATCCTGTGAACTCAGGTCCCAGAGTTGCATTCATGGAGCTGGACCTGCTGTGGTGCTATGGGGACAGCTCCGACTCTGGCCTGGCCCCACCCCCTAGTATACATCCCCACAAAGTCTACAGCTGCTAAAGCTACACCTCCCATGACTGGAGGAGCCCTGGTTATCCATTCAGATGCTCTGTAGGGGCTGAGTTGACAAAGCCAGTTGCAGGTATAAAAGCATGGTTTGTGCAACTGTGAGGAGAGACTTCAGTTTTTCTTCCTTAACCGTGGGGCTCAGCAGAGCTTTCAGCTCCTTCTATGTGTGTGGGCCACCCACAGGTGTCTGCTCCAGAGGCTGCCCCAGAGCACAGGAATCTGCTGATTGTGGAGGAGGTGCATGGGGGGAGGCTGTGGCTGGACCTCAATAGAGCCCACCTGGGTGGTGGCCCTTCCTAGTGCTGGGGGAGGAGGGGCCAGCACAGGGGGAGAGGGGCTACAATGGTGGGTCTTCCTTTTGGGCATCATTCAACAATGGCGCTCTGCTCTCTGGTGGTTCAGGCTTCCTCCACAAGCATTCTTGTTTATAGAGCTCCTCCCTCACCCTAGTCCCCTAGGATGTGTCCTCACAGCCCACAGCAGTCCTCTGCCTCGGTCTGCTCTCCAAACCCCACATTTCAGCACCTAGCCTTTGTCTGCAGCAGTGGACACCCTCTCAGGCTGGGTGGGCAGGGCTGGGATCAGTACCCTGTGTACAGGTCTCACTCTGTCCTGCTGCCAAAGACTGTTGCCATGTTCTCTTCCCACAGAGAATGAGGCTCCCCTTCTGTCCCAGCTGAGCTCACACCAGCCCCAGTAGATAAGAAAACTTTCCTTTGGTATCTTTCAGCTGTGTCTTCTCACATCACCCGTGGTTTGATGTCAAAGAATCCAACATTAGAAAATTTAATCCAAAAAGCAAACCTAGGAATATGTGAAAGAGCTCACCTTGGAAATGAACCTTTAGTGAAAGACCAGGAATATACAGGGATATGTGAAAGACCTAGAAGATGTTTATATGGACAGAAAGAAACCGAGACAGTTTCACACAATGCGGACCTTACTGCCCAAAGAAATGAGCAATGTGAATCAAACTGCAGAAAACATCCATTTCAGTTATCCACATCTGCAGAGAAGTATATCTCTTCAAGCAAAGACTTAAATCATTTTGTGAAACATACACATTCTCTGAAGGGAAATGTGGAAAATATGGAAAGTCATCCAGTCTCCACTGTAAATACTCATGCAAACCGCTCTGAGCACAGGCTTCGATTACACATACATTCAAGCACGTCTGAAAACCAGAAATTTAAAAATAATGGGAAAAACTCACCATATAATCAGTTTGAGGGATCTGTGAGCAAGGGGTCATTATTTTTCCACCAACAGAGTTTCTTTCCGTTCCAAAATGTGTAATAATGGAAGAGAGTTAATCCCACCATCATTGTTCAATACAAGTCATGATATAGTTAATACAGAACAGCTTCTCACGTGTAATAACACGAGTCAGGCATTAAGTAAGAGCTCTATCTCCAATAATTTCAAGAATATTTACGATGGAGTGAGAAGCCATTCATGCAATGAAACTGGGTGTAAACCTGAACAAGACTCTAACCCTATGAAACATCAGCGACCTCAATCTTCAGACAAAGATTCTAAAACTAGTACATNCCATCATTGTTCAATACAAATCATGATATAGTTAATACAGAACAGCTTCTCACGTGTAATAACACGAGTCAGGCATTAAGTAAGAGCTCTACCTCCAATAATTTCAAGAATATTTACGATGGAGTGAGAAGCCATTCATGCAATGAAACTGGGTGTAAACCTGAACAAGACTCTAACCCTATGAAACATCAGCGACCTCAATCTTCAGACAAAGATTCTAAAACTAGTACATGGAGGAATATCTATCAAACATCAGGTCTTCCACTAAATCAGAATACACACACTAGAGAGAAGACTTACAATTGTGAATATGGTGATGTTTGTAATCAGTCTTCAAATCTCACTCAACAGCAGAGTGTTCAGAATCCGCAGAAAAATGACAAGTGTAAGAAATGTGAGAAAGCCTTTGCTCACTCATCCAGTCTAAGTAGACACAGGAAAGTTCATTCAGGAGGGAAACCTTTGAAATGTACAGAGTGTGGCAATACTTTTAATCAGAATTCAGAGCTTAGTCAGGATCAGCAAATCCACACTGTCAAGAAACCTTATAAATGTAATGAATGTGGAAAAGCATTTAGGTCTTCCTCAGACATTAGCCGACATCAGCGAATTCACACTGGGGAGAAACATTATAAATGTACAAAGTGTGGCAAAGCCTTTAAACAGAAGTCACATCTTACTGTACATCAGAGAATTCATACTGGAGAGAAGCCTTATAAATGTAAGGATTGTGGCAAAGACTTTAGCAGATGCTCACGTCTTACTTACCATCAGAGAATTCATACTGGAGAAAAGCCTTATAAATGTAAAGAATGCGGAAAAACCTTCCGTGAACACTCACGTCTTATTCAACACCAGCGAGTTCATACTGGGGAGAGGCCTTATAAATGTAAGGATTGTGGCAAAGACTTTAGCAGACGCTCAGGTCTTAGGTACCATCAGACAATTCATACTGGAGAGAAGCCTTATAAATGTAAAGAATGTGGAAAAGCCTTCAGTCACTCCTCAGCTTTTACTAGACACCAGCGAATTCATACTGGGGAGAGGCCTTATAAATGAAAGGATTGTGGCAAAGCATTTAGACAGCACTCATGTCTTATTAAACATCAAATGATCCATATGAGAGAGAAATCTTATAAATGTAAAGAATGCAGAAAAGCCTTCATTCACTACTCAACTCTTACTCAACACCAGCGAATTCATACTGGAGGGAAGCCTTATAAATGTAAGGATTGTGGCAAAGAATTTCACTACTGCTCAGGTCTTACTTACCGTCAGAGAATTCATAGTGGAGAGAAGCCTTATAAATGTAAGGATTGTGGCAAAGAATTTCACCACTGCTCAGGTCTTACTTGCCGTCAGAATTCATAGTGGAGAGAAGCTTTATAAATGTAAGGATTGTTGAAAAGCCTTCAGTTACCACCCAAATCTTTCTCAACACCAGATAATTCGTCCTGGAGAGAAATCTTAGAAATGTAAAGAATGCGGAAAAGCCTTCATCAAGCACTCACATCTTACTCCATATCAGATAATTCA
>SJYD01062165.1:24243-36908 GCA_006408635.1 Nanger granti
GCATGAGGTGGCCAAAGTACTGGAGCTTCAGCTTTAGCATCATTCCTTCCAAAGAAATCCCAGGGTTGATCTCCTTCAGAATGGACTGGTTGGATCTCCTTGCAGTCCAAGGGACTCACAAGAGTCTTCTCCAGCACCACAGTTCAAATGCATCAATTCTTCAGTGCTCAGTCTTCTTCACAGTCCAACTCTCACCATCCATACATGACCACTGGAAAAACCACAGCCTTGACTAGACGGACCTTAGTCGGCAAAGTAATGTCTCTGCTTTTGAATATACTATCTAGGTTGGTCATAACTTTTCTTCCAAGGAGTAAGTGTCTTCTATTTTCACAGTTGCAGTCACCATCTGCAGTGAATTTGGAGCCCAAAAAAATAAAGGCTGACACTGTTTCCACTGTTTCCCCATCTATTTCCCATGAAGTGATGGGACCAGATGCCATTGTCTTCACTCTCCTCTTTCACTTTCATCAAGAGGCTTTTTAGCTTCTCTTCACTTTCTTCCATAAGGGTGGTGTCATCTGCATATCTGAGGTTATTGATATTTCTCCTGACAATATTAATTCCAGCTTGTATTTCTTGCAGTCCAGTCTTTCTCATGATATACTCTGCATAGAAGTTAAATAAGCAGGGTGACAATATACAGCCTTGACGTACTCCTTTTCCTATGTGGAACCAGTCTGTTGTTCCTTGTGCAGTTCTAACTGTTGCTTCCTGACCTGCATACAGATTCTCAAGAGGCAGGTTAGGTGGTCTGCTATTCCTGAGGGAGGTTAGATGGTCTGCTATTCCCATCTGTTTCAGAATTTTCCACAGTTTGTTGTGATCTCCAGTCAAAAGCCTTGGCATAGTCAATAAAGCAGAAATAGATGTATTTCTGGAACTCTTGCTTTTTCCATGATCCAGTGGATGTTGGCAATTTGATCTCTGGTTCCTCTGCCTTTTCTAAAGCCAGCTTGAACCCCAAGTACTGGAGATTTCTCTGCTTGGCCGTAACCTTGACCTAAGAAAGCAGATCTCAGGTGTGCTGAGTGTGAGGGCTGAAGCTCCGGGCTCCTCAGTGAGGGTCTTGGGGGAGAAGCATCAAATCAAAATAAAGAGGGAACTTGCTGAAGACTCATCATGGCCCCTCTTCAGACCTGCAGATTTATAGCTTCTTAGTGTGGGGACCTGACCTTGAAGGATCCATATGCTCTGAAATGGTTCAGAAAGAACCTTTTAAGTGATTTCAATGTGGTTTCCTATCAAGATCACCTGACCAGTGTTAAGCGTTAACCTCCCCACAGAGTTCCGTCTTGGTCCTGTGGGAGCATCTGTGTGGTATGTAGGAAGTGCTCCAGGGGACTCTAAATGGAGGCCTGGGTTAAGGATGCGCCTCTTGGTCCATCTGTGAGAGCTGAAGCCTGGTTTCCATCTGAGGTGAGGCTGCAGGGTTGGTCTAGCTGGGTTTAGATCAGGGAAGTCAGTCAGCTCACATCATCTGTGTGAGCAGAGGGTTAGGAGCTCTCTCTGAGGAGAGGACAATCAAGAAATAAGTTGAAAGGATCATCTACAGGCAAAGAAGCCTGGTTTCCATCTGAGGTGAGGCTGCAGGGTTGGTCTAGCTGGGTTTAGATCAGGGAAGTCAGTCAGCTCACATCATCTGTGTGAGCAGAGGGTTAGGAGCTCTCTCTGAGGAGAGGACAATCAAGAAATAAGTTGAAAGGATCATCTACAGGCAAGAAGTAATTGTTCCTGAATCTCTCCTGAGACAGGACAGGAGAGGTGGATCTTTTCAGGTTTTTAGGTCCTTCTGTCTGTAGGTGCAGTAGTTGCAGGTTAAAGAGCTGTGCAGATGCCTTTGAAGGTATTTTTTTCAATATGCAGAGATGTGTTTGCTACATAACATCCTCAGAGAAGACAGAGCAGGAGGAAGAAGAGGAGGAAATGGCAGTTCTGTCCCGGGGCTGGGGCTGTGTCTGCTTTTCCCCCTACAATGATTGAACGGAGGGAATCTGCAAACCTTTAGTTCTCTCCTGATTTTTCTGTCTGGGGAGTAGGTTA
The DNA here is from genome assembly GCA_006408635.1 of Nanger granti. NCBI lineage: Eukaryota > Metazoa > Chordata > Mammalia > Artiodactyla > Bovidae > Nanger > Nanger granti. Next base: position 26,287 of record SJYD01062165.1, read on the forward strand.
TCAACTTCTTATTTTTTCCTTTTCTGATCATAGTGAGGACCAGCTCTTTAGATCACTTCTCTCTTGTGTCCCAGAACTTTGTCTCCCTTCCTGTATCCTGGCTTTTATAGAGCATGATGAATGCTCAACCTGAATGAGTGACGTTTAACTGGAGAAAATATTCCCTTTGTGAGAGATCAACATGGGGAGGCATAGGTTCTGAGATTCTCATTGGCATGTGGTTCAGGCTTGGGACCTTAGAGTAGGAGAAATTAGTGATCAATTTACCTATATATGCAACTTGAGACATTTAGAACAGGATTAAGAAATTGTCCTTATGAATAGAATTACCTCAGTGGTCCAGAATTCCAGAGGAAGTTTGAGGAAGAGAAGGAGAAAAGTATGAGAGACTTTTCTCTATACTGGTAGGAAGGACTCACTCTTAAGTGTAGTCTTAGGATACAGAACATGGAAGTTACATAAGAAGTGAATTTTGTATAAACTGATATTTTCAGGATTCAGATCACTGCTAACATTTATCCCACTACACCTCATGTTCCCTGGTTCAGGTGCTTCTGCGATATTGTGATTGTGAATTGTGATGTTCTTGCTTTTTGACTTTCATAAGGATTTTAGAAAGATTTAGTGAGGGATGTGTATAAGCTGCCAAAATTAATGTAGCAAAGTGCACCTTCTTAGTTTTGTTTGCTTTGGAAAATGAACACTCACCTATGTTTAGTAAGGTTCTTGAGTTTGGGGAATGGACGTTTTCATCACTCAAGCTCAAGTCTGATCATTTCCACTCCATTAGTGGCATAAGCTTGGTGGCTCAGAGATTAAAGTGTCTGCCTCCAATGTGGGAGACCCAGGTGGGTCGGGAAGATCTCCTGGAGAAGGAAATGGCAATCCACTCCAGTATTCTTGCCTGGAGAATCCCACCTTTGGAGAGGCCTAGTAGGTGATAGGGCGAACGGCTAGTCCCGAAAGCTGGCTGACACAGCTACTTGTCAAACGTGACCCTAAACATGTGCCAGCTGGGACGAAGGCCCAACGTGGTTCAGCTGATGGTGCTGCGATAACAGTGCTCAGGGTCCACTCAGAGATCTCCACCAAATCTAAAAGCCAGCCCAAAACATCCCGACCACCCTTTCACTTCGTCACCTTTGTTCAGCAGGAAGTAGCCATAGAGATTCGGCGCCCCTCTTCCTTTATCAAAGAGGTTGGCATGATAGGGAGAACGGCTAGTCCCGAAAGCTAGCTGACTCAGCCAGCCGCAGCCGGGAAGAACGGCTAGTCCCGAAAGCTGGCTGACCTCAGTCAGCCGGAGCTGGGAAGAAGACCGGCCTCTCGAGGACGGCCCTAAAGCCCCGATCCAATCAGGGGACAACGGGGAACCATAGACACCAATCACCGCTGTAGTCTGCAAATGCTACCTCGGTGGGAAAAAGACCTTGACCCACCGGCTAGCTCTCAAGATAAAACTTTCCCGCACCCTTCCCCGCCTCCCAGACTCCCTTTGTTCCCCTGCTCGCTTGCCCCTAGGAGTTCTGCCCGGGAGCGACCGCCCCAATAAAGGCCTTTTTATGAACAGTCCCTAGAGGTGGCTTTTTCTTCCTGTGGAGTTTTCTTACAGAACCCTGTGACTCGCCCCTGTGCAATAAGGATTAGACAGTTTCCGTGCCAGTGGCCAGATGTCTATGGTGATTATTCCCTAATCATCTCCGTGCTCAGTCCTCGACCTTTGCTGTGACCGGAACCTGAGCTTTCCTCGACCATATTGACCTAGGTCTTGGAGTATCCCTGAAGGCCCCACAGAGGAGACAGGCGTCGTCTCGCCTGGACACGTGCACGGCTACATGCCTGACTAGCTGCAACAGCAGTGTCAGGCTCCCTGTCGAGCGGAAACAGGGTTCTGTGGCTTGCCCTCAAGAACCAAAGTGGGGTCCCACGTGCAGGTGTTTTGGGTTTCGAGCCTCGGGGTGACAGTCAAGACAGTGCAGGGCAGAAAGGTTCATCTGCAGTGGACAAGGCATTTGGTGGTCTTGGAGAATGGTGGCCGAAACCCAGATGGTCCTCCCGACGTTCCTACTAGGAGCACCTACTATAGGGATGCTATGGAAGCTCCAGGACTCTTTATACTAAGGATCAGGAAAATGGACTATCATCTAGAGCTTAGCATGGGAAAACTGGGCTCCTCTTGAGTCGCAGCGGGACCACTAGGATTCCTCTTGGGTGCGAAGGTTGTGGCCGGGAACTCCTTGTGTCAAGCAAGGGAGTGAAGGAGCACCTCGAGGTCCAAGAGGGAAGGGGTGATTTCCTCCGAAATGCCGGATTGGTTAAGAGCCTCATCCCGCCTGAAAGGGACAAGATTCTGGTGTTTCTGGAGTTGCAGAGGGGTATCTCGAGTTATGACGGAGAGCCCATGGACTCGCCAGTGTGGCCTCAGCAGAGGCCAATCTTCTTGCCAGTTGCCATGCACCTTAGGGGATTCCTCCCCAGTCATCGCTGACTCCTCAGTCCTCGTTGGGTGCTGAAGCAGGTACCTGAGCTTTCCTCGTCCATGCTGACATAAATCTTGGATTCCCATGGAGCCCCCACAGGAAAGTCAGGCCTCGTCTTGCTGGAGCCGTTCACTTGCTCTTGCCTCTTAAGCTGCATCAGCTGTGAAAGGCTCCCCATCGAATGGACATAGGGAACTATGACTTGACCTCGAGGTACCACCCAGGTCTGTCACACGTGCCATGTGTACGGCTTCGACCCTCGGGGTGACAGTCGACCCAGTGCAGGGTAGTCAGGTTCATCTGGAGTGAAGGAGGAATTTAGGGGTCTTGAAAAATGGTGGTAAGACCCCTGATGCTGCTCCTGACAGTCCTGGATTAAGTGTCTCCTGTTGGGATGTGAGGGAAATGCTGGGAACACTTTCCGGACAGAAAAGGAGGCCCGTCATCTGCAGCTCAGCAGGGATACTGGGGCTCATTTACATTCATGGCGGGACCCCCGGTGTTCCCCTCGAGTGAGGATGGGCGGCGCGAGAAACTTCTTTGGTCACAGAAAGTAGGTGAACGACACATTAGAGGTCCAAGAGTGAAGAAGTTATTTTCCTCGAGACGCCAAAGCAGACGAGGTCCTGACCCCGCTTGCAGGGGTGAATCTTATGTGTTTTCTCAAGTTGTGGCGGGGTCCTCTCGTGTTAAAACGTGTAACCCAGAGACTCGCCCCTGTGCACTCAGGATTGGACCGTCTCCGTGCCAGTTGCCAGGCGCCTCTGGGAATTCTTCCTTAATCGTCTTGGTGCTCAGTCTTCGACTTTTGCTGAGGCCAGAGCCTGAGCTTTCCTCGACCATCTTTATTAGTTCTTGGTGTACCCCTGACGGCCCAACAGAGGAGACAGGCCTCATCTCGTCTGGCCATGTGCACGGCTACTTGCCTGACCAGCTGCAGAAGCAATGACAGGATACACTTCAAAGGAACACAGGGATGTGTGGCTTGCCCTCGAGGCCTAAAGTGCTGTCACATGTGCAGGTATTTCGCGCATCGATCCTGTGGATGACAGTCAAGGCAGTGCAGGGCAGACGAGTTCATCTGCAGTGGGCAAGGCATTTGGGGGTCTTGGAGAATGGTGGCCGAAACCCAGATGCTCCTCCTGACTTTCCTACTGTGAGCACCACATTTTGGGATATGAAGGCAACCCCAGGACACCTTATAATAAGGATCAGTAAAAGGGACTATCATCTAGAGCTTAGGAAGGTCAAACTGGGCTCCTCTTGAGTTGCAGCAGGTCCACTGGGTTTCCTCTTGTGTGCGACGGTTGTGGCTGGGAACTCCTTGTGTCACAGCAAGAGCGTAAATGAACACTTCTACGTCCAAGAGGGACGGGGTGATTTCCCACGAGCCACAGATCTGATAAAGGCCTCACCCCGCTTGCAAGGGAGAAGCTTCTGGTGTTTCTCGAGTTGAGGCGGGGTTTCTCGAGTTACAACGGGGAGCCCAGTGAAACACACCTGTGTGCTCAGGAGAGTACAGTTTCCGTGCCAGTTGCCAGTCACCTATGGGAATTCCTCTTCATTCATCTCTAGCACCCTGTTCTCGACTTGTGATTAGGCCAGTGCCTGAGCTTTCCTCCACTGTCCTGACCTAGGTCTTGGGTTTCCCCTGAGGCTCCCACAGAGGAGACAGGCTTCCTATCACCTAGACAGGTGCAGGGCTACTGGCCTGAACAGCTTCAGCAGCAGTGTCAGGCTCTTTGTCGAGCGGACAGAGGTATCTGTGGCTTGCTCTCAAGGTCCAAATTGCTGTCACAAGTGCCAATGTGTTGTGAGTCGAGCCTCAGGGTGACAGTCAAGGCGGTGTGGGGCTGTCAAGTTCATCTGCAGTGGACAAGGCATTTGGGGGACTTGGTGAATGATGGTCGAAACTCTGATGCTGTTCCCGAATTTCCTGATTGAGCACCTCCTCTTGGTATTTGAGCGAAGCTCCAGGGAACATTTCCCTAATGGGCATGAAAGGGCATGATCATCTGGAGCTTAGCGGGGGCAAACGTGGCTCTGTTCAGTCGCAGCGGACCTTCTGTTGTTCTTCTCGAGTTGAGACGGGTAAGGCGGGGAAATTCCTGGGTCACAGCAAGGCGGCTAAAGAGTCCTTCGAGGTCGAAGAGGGACGCAGTGATTTCAAGAGAGGTCGCAGTAATTAAGGACCTCACCCCACTTGCAAGGGAGGAGATTCTGGTATTTCTCGAGTTGTGGCCGGGTTTCTCAAGATTTGACGCGGAGTTCATCGACCCGCCCTGTGGGCGCAGGAGAGGTCAAGCTTCTTGCCATTTGCCATATGCCTTTGGGGATTCCTCCCGTCATCGCCGAGTCCTCAGTCCTCGTCTGGTGCTGAAACTGGTACGTGAGCTTCACAAGCCCATGCTGACATAAATCTTGGGGTTCCCATGGAGCCCTCACAGTAAAGTCAGGCCACGTCTTGCCTGTTGATGTACAATTGTGATTGCCCCCAGAGCTACAGCAGCTGTGAAATGCTCCCCGTCGAGTGGACACAGGGATCTGTGACTTGACCTCCAGGTACCACCTGGGTCTGTCACACGTGCCAGTGTGTTAGGCTTCCAGCCTCAGGGTGACAATCGACCCAGTGCAGGGCAGGCAGGTTCATCTGGAGTGAACGAGGTATTTGGGAGTCTTGGGGAAAGGAGGCAAGACCCCTGATGCTGCTTCCCACAGTCTTGGTTCGAGTGTCTCCAGTTGGGATGTGAGGAAGGTGCTGGGAACCCTTTCCCGTCAGAGCAGGAAAGGGCCCCTCATCTGGAGCTCAGCAGGGATACAGGGGCTCTTTACATTCTTGGTGGAACCCTCGGTGTTCCCCTCGAGTGAGGACGGGTAGAGCGAGAATCTTCTTGGGTCACTGCAAGAAGGTGAAAGACACTTTGGAGGTCAGAAAGAGAAGAGGTTCTCTCCCCCGAGACGTCACAACAGACAAGGTCCGCACTCCGCTTTCAGGGGAGAATCTATTGTTTTTTCTCAAGTTGTAGCGTGATCCTCTCGAGTCACAACGAGGAACCAAGGGACTCGCGCTTGTGCACTCAGGATTGGACAGTCTAAGTGCCAGTTGCCAGGAGGCTCTGGGGATTCTTCCCTAATCATCTAGGAGCTCAGACCTAGACTTTTGCTGAGGCCGGAGCCTGAGCTTTCCTAGAAAGTCCTGACCTAGTTCTTGGTGTACCACTGAGGTTCCCACAGTGGAGACAGGCCTCGTATCTCCTGGACACGTGAATGGCTACTTGCTTGACCAGCCGCAGCAGCAGTGTCAGGCTCCATGTCGAGCGGACACAGGGATCTGTGGTTTGCACAATAGGCCCAAAGTGCTGTCACACGTGCAGGTGTTTCGGGCGTCGAACCTCGGTGTGTCAGTCAAGGCAGGCAGGGCAGACAGGTTCATCTGCAGTGGACAAGGAATTTGGGCGTCTTGAAGAATGGTGGTTGAACTCTAGATATTCCTCCCGACTTTCCTACTGCGAGGACCTCCTTTTGGGATGCGTTAGAAGCCCCAGGACACCTTATATTAAGGAGCAGGAAAAGGGACTATCATCTAGAGCTTAGCAAGTGTAAACTGGGCTCCTCTTGAGTCGCAGCGGGTCCAGTGGGATTTCTCCTGGGTGCGACGGTTGTGGCCTGGACCTTCTTGTGTCACAGCAAGGGAGTGAAGAATCCTTCGAGGTCCAAGAGGGAAGGGGTGATTACCCACAAGACACTGGATCGGATAGGGGCCTCACCCGCTTGCAAGGGAGAAGCTTCTGGTGTTTCTCGAGTTGTGGCCTGGTTTCTCGAGTTACGACGGGGAGACCAGGGACCCGCCCTGTGGCCGCAGGAAAGGACAGTCTCCATGTCAGTTGCCAGTTACATCTGGGGATTCCTCTCAAATTGTCACTGGGTGCCCTGTCCTCGATTTGTGCTCAGGTCAGTGCCTGAGCTTCCCTCGACCGTCGGGACGTATGTATTAAGAGTTCCCCTAGGGCTTCGACAGAGGGGACAGGCTTCGTCTCACCTGAGCACGTGCACAGCTACTTGCTTGACCAGCTGCAGCAGCAGTATCAGGCTCCATGTCGAGCGGAGAGGGATCTGTGGCTTGCTCTCGAGGTCCAAAGTGCTGTCACACGTGCCAGTGTGTCGTGCATCGAGCCTCGGGGTGACAGTCAAGGCTGTGCCAGACTGTCGTTCATCTGCAATGGACAAGGCATTTGGGAGTCTTGGGCAATGTTAGCCGTATCCCTGTTGCTCCTCCCCAAGTTCCTGTTTCGAGTAGATACTCTTGGTATTCATACGAAGCTCCAGGGAACATTTCCTTAAGGAGCAGGAAAGGAAATGTTCATCTGGATCTTAGGAGGGGCAAACATGTCTCTGTTGAGTCGCAGCGGTTCCCTTGTTGTTCCTCTAGAGTTGAGACGGGTAGGGCGGAGAAATTCCTGGGTCACAGTAAGGGGAGGAACGAGCCCTTCGAGGTTCAAGAGAGAAGGAGTGATTTTCCCAGAGATGCCGCGATGGATAAGGGCCTCATCCAGCTTGCAAGGGAGAATCTTCTGGTATTTCTCGAGTTGGGGCGGGATTTCTCGAATAACGAAGGGAAGCCCATGGACCCGCCCCTGTGGCCTCAGGAGAGGCCAGTCTTCTTTCCAGTTGCCATGCACCTTTGCAGATTCTTCCCCAGTCATCACCGAGTCTTCAGTCCTCGTCTGGTCCTGAAGCTGGTACCTAAGCTTTCCTCGCCCATGCTTACAGAAATCTTGGGGCTGCCTTGCAGCCCCCACAGGAAAGTCAGGCCTCGTCTTGCCTGGAGACTTAGACTTGCACTTGCCTCTGCAACTGCATCAGCTGTGAAAGTCTTCCCGTACAGTGGACACAGGGATCTGTGACTTGACCACGAGGTACAACCCAGGTCTGTCACACATGCCACTGTGTCAGGCTTCGAGCCTCGGTGTGACACTCGACCCAGTGAAGGGCATTCAGGTTCATCTGGAGTGAACGAGGTTTTTGGGTGTCTTGGGGAATGGTGGCAATAACCCTTATGTTGCTCCCGACCGTCCTGGTTCGAGTGTCTCCTGTTGGGATGTGAGGAAATTTCTGGGATCACTTTCCCAACAGAGCAGGAAAGGGCTCCACATCTGGAGCTCTTCTGGGATAATGGAGTTTCTTTACACTCATGGCGGGACCCTCGGTGTTCCCCTCGAGCGAGGACGGGCGGAGGGAGAAACATTTTGGGTCACAGCAAGGAGGTGAACGACACTATGGAGGTCCAAAAGAGAAGAGATTCTTTCCCTTGAGACGCCACAGAAGACGAGGTCCTGACCCTGCTTGCAGGGAAGAATGTTTTGGTTTTTCACAAGCTGTGGCGGAGTCCTCTGGAGTTACAACGGGAAACCCAGGGACTCGCCCCTGTGCACTCAGGATTGGACAGTCTCCGTGCCAGATGCCAGGCGCCTCTGGGGATACTTCCCTAATCGTCTCGGTGCTCAGTCCTCTACTTTTTCTGATTCCAAGCCTGAGCTTTCCTTGACCGTCCTGACCTATGTCTCAGTGTACTACTGAGGGCACCACAGAGGAGACAGGCCTCGTCTCTTGTGGACACGTGCACGGCCACTTGAGATGCCAGGCGCCTCTGGGGATACTTCCCTAATCGTCTCGGTGCTCAGTCCTCTACTTTTTCTGATTCCAAGCCTGAGCTTTCCTTGACCGTCCTGACCTAGGTCAGGGCACCACAGAGGAGACAGGCCTCGTCTCCTGTGGACACGTGCACAGACACTTGCTTGACCAGCTGCAGCAGCAGTGACTGGCTCAATGTCGAGGGAACACAGGGATGTGTGGCTGGCCCTCGTGGCCCAAATTGCTGTCACACATGCAAGTGTTTTGGGCATCGAACCTCCGGATGACGTCAAGGCAATGAAGGGCAGACAGGTTCATCTGCAGGGGGCAAGGCATTTGGGGGTCTTGGAGAATGGTGGCTGAAACCCAGATGCTCCTCCCGACTTTCCTACTGTGAGCACCACATTTTGGGATGTGAAGGCAACCCCAGGACACCTTATAATAAGGATCAGTAAAAGGGACTATCATCTAGAGCTTAGGAAGGTCAAACTGGGCTCCTCTTGAGTCGCAGCAGGTCCACGGGGTTTCCTCTTTGGTGCGACAGTTGTGGCTGGGAACTATCCTACTGTGAGCACCACATTTTGGGATGTGAAGGCAACCCCAGGACACCTTATAATAAGGATCAGTAAAAGGGACTATCATCTAGAGCTTAGGAAGGTCAAACTGGGCTCCTCTTCAGTCGCAGAAGGTCCACTGGGTTTCCTCTTGTGTGTGACGGTTGTGGCTGGGAACTCCTTGTGTCACAGCAAGAGAGTGAAGGAGCACTTCGACGTCCAAGTTTAAAGGGGTGATTTCCCACGAGACGCCAAATCAGATAAGGTCCCCACCTCGCTTGCAAGGGAGAGGCTTCTGGTGGTTCTCGAGTTGGGGCGTGGTTTCTCAAGTTACAACTGGGAGCCCAGGGTCGCGCCCCTGTGGTCTCAGAAGAGGACAGTGTCCTTGCCAGTTGCCAGTCACCTCTGTGGTTTCCTCTCCAATAGTCTATGGGGGCCCTATCCTCGACTTATGCTGAGGGCAGTGCCTGAGCTTCCATCGACCGTTCTAACCTAGGTCTTGGGGTTCCCCTGAGGCTCCCACAGAGGAGACAGGCTTCGTCTCACCTGGACACGTGCACGGCTACTTGCCTGACAAGCTTCAGCAGCAGTGTCAGGCTCCATGTCGAGCAGACAGAGGGATCTGTGGCTTGCTCTCGAGGTCCAAATTGCTGTCACAAGTGCCAGTGTGTCATGCATAGAGTCTCGGTGTGACATTCAAGGCGGTGTAACGCTGTCAAGTTCATCTGCAGTGGACAGGGCATTTTGGAGACTTGGTGAATGGTGGCCGAATCCCTGATGCTCCTCCCGACTTTCCCGATCGATAACCTCCTCTTGGTATTCCAGCAAAGCTCCAGGGACCTTTGCCTAAGGGGCAGGAAAGGGGATTATCACCTGGAGCTTAGCAGGGCCAAACAGGTCTCTGTTGAGTTGCAGCAGACCCCTTGTTGTTCTTCAGGAGTTGAGAGGGGTAGGGCGGGGAAATTTCTGGGTCAGAGAAAGGGTGGGAAAGAGTCCTTCGAAGTCCAAAAGGAAGGAGTGATTTCACCAAGAGGCCGCAGAGAATAAGTGCCTCACCCTGCTTTCAAGGGAGTAGCTTCTGATATTTCTCGAGTTGAGGCGGGGTTTCTTGATTTATGACGGGGAGCCCATCGACCCGCCTCTGTGACCTCAGGAGAGGACAGTCTCAGTGCCAGTTGCCATGCACCTTTGAGGATTCCTCCCCAGTCACCGCCTTGTCCACAGTCCTCGTGTGGTACTGAAGCTGGTACCTGAGCTTTCCTCGCCCATGCTGATAGAAATCTTGGGGTTCCCATGGAGCCCCCACAAGAAAGTCAGGCCTTGTCTTGCCTGGAGTCGTTCACTTGCGCTTCACTCAGCAGCTTATTGTCCACAGTCCTCGTGTGGTACTGAAGCTGGTACCTGAGCTTTCCTCGCCCATGCTGATAGAAATCTTGGGGTTCCCATGGAGCCCCCACAAGAAAGTCAGGCCTTGTCTTGCCTGGAGTCGTTCACTTGCGCTTCACTCAGCAGCTTCAGTATCTGTGTAAGACTCCCCGTCGAGTGGACACAGCGATCTGTCACTTGACCTCGAGATAGCAGCCTGGTCTGTCACACGTGCCAGTGTGTCAGGACTCGAGTCTCGGTGTGACAGTCGACACAGTGCAGGGCAGTCAATTTCATCTTTTGTGAACGAGGTATTTGGGTGTCTTGGGGAATGGTGGCAAGACACATGATGCTGCTCTCAACAACCCTGGTTCGAGTGTCTACTGTTGGGATGTGAGGGAAGTGCTGGGAACCCTTTCCCGACAAAGCAGGAAAGGCCCCTCATATGGAGCTCAGCATGGATACTGGGGCTCCTTTACATTCATGGCGGGATCCTCGGTGTTGCCCCCGAGTGAGGACGGGCTGCGTGAGAATCTTCTTGGGTCACAGCAACAAGGTGAAAGACACTTTGGAGGTCAAGGGAGAAGAGGTT
>SJYD01062165.1:37693-79580 GCA_006408635.1 Nanger granti
AGGGAAGCGGTGATTTCCCAGGAGACGCCGGATCAGATAAGGGCCTCACCGCACTCGCAAAGCAGAAGCTTCTGGTGTTTCTAAAGTTGAGGCGGGGATTCGAGAGGTACGACGGGGAGAACATGGACATGCCCCTGTGGCCTCAGGAGAGGACAGTCTCCGTGCAAGTTGCCCGTCACCTCTGGGAAATTCTCCCCAATCGTCTCTGGGTGCCATTTCCTCGACTTGTGCTGAGGCCAGTTCCTGATCTTGCCTCGGCAGTCCTGACCTAGGTCTTGGGGGTTCCCCTGAGGCCCCCGCAGAGGAGACAGGTTCCGTCTCACCTAAACATGTGCATGGCTACTTGCCTGTCCAGCTGCAGCAGCAATGTCACGCTCCATGTCGAGCGGACAGAGGGATCTGTGGCTTGCCTTCGAGATCCAAAGTACTGTCACACGTGCCAGTGTGCCGAGCTTTGAGTCTCGAGGTAACAGGCGAGGCATTGCGGGGCAGTCTTGTTCATCTGCAGTGGACAAAGTCATTTGGGGGTCTTGGTGAATGGTGGCCTATCCCCTAATGCTCCCCCCGACATTCCTGTTGTGATCAACCCCTCCTGGTATTCCAACGAAGACCCAGGGAACCTTTCTCTAAGGGTCCGGAAAGGGGACAATCATCTAGATCTTAGCAGGTTCCAACAGGGATCTGTTGAGTCGCAGCAGATCCCTTGTTGATCCTCTCTGGTTAAGACCCGTAGGGCAGAGTAATTCCTGGGTGCCAGAAAGGGGGTGAAAGTGCCCTTTGAATTAAAAGACGGAAGGAATGATTTCCCCAGAGATGCCTCAGTGGATAAGGAACTCACCCCCAGGGGCTCCTCTCGAGTTACAACGGGGAACCCAGGGGCTCGCACCTGTGCACTCAGGATTGGACAGTCTCCGTGCCAGTTCAGGTGCATTTGGGATTCTTCTCTAATAGTCTTGGTTCTCAGTCCTCGACTTTTCCTGAGGCCAGAGTCTGAGATTTCCTCGTCCTTCGTGACCTAGGTCTTTGTGTACCCCTGAAGGCCCCACAGAGGAGACATGCCTCATCTCGCCTGGACACGTGCAAGGCTACTTGCCTGAACAGCTGTAGCAGCAGTGTCTGGCTCCATGTCGAGCAGAAACAGGGTTCTGTGGCTTGCCCTTGAGGCCCAAAGTGCTGTCACACGTGCAGTTGTTCCTGGAGTGGAGTCTAGAGGTGAGAGTCAAGGCAGTGCAGAGCAAACAGGTTCATCTTCAATGGACAAGGCATTTGGGGGTCTTGGAGAATGGTGGTCGAACCCCAGATGCTCCACCCGACTTTCCTAATGTGAGCACCTACTTTTGGAATCCGATGGCAGCCGCAGGACACTTTATACTAAGGAGCAGGAAAAGGGACTATCATCTAGAACTTAGCAAGGTCAAAGTGGGCTCCTCTTAAGTCTCAGCGGGTCCACTGGGATTCCACTTGGGTGTGACGGTTGTAGCCGGGAACTCCTGTGTCACAGCAAGGGAGTGAAGGAGCGCTTCGAGGTACAAAAGTGAAGGGGTGATTTCCCACGAGATGCCGAATCGAATAAGGGCCTCAACCATCTTGCAAATGAGAAGCTTCTGGTGTTACTGGAGTTGTGTCAGGGTTTCTCGAGTTATCATGGGGAGCCCAGGGACGCGCCCCTGTGGCCTCAGGAGAGGACAGTCACCATTCCAGTTGCTAGTCACCTCTGGAGATTCCTGCCCAAACGTCTCTCTATCCTGTCCTCCACTTCTGGTAAGACCAGTGCCTGAGCTTCCCTCGACCGTCCTGACCTAGGTCTTGGCAGTTACCTGGAGGATCCTACAGAGAAGGCAGGATTCGTCTCACGTTGACAGGTTCACGGCTACTTGACGGAACACCTGTAGCAGCAGTGTCATACTCCATGTCAAGAAGACAGAAGGATCTGTGGCTTGCTCTCGAGTTCCAAAGTGATGTCACACGTCTAGTGTGTCGTGCGTCGAGCCTCGGGGTGACAGTCACGGCACTGCGGTGCAGTTTAGTTCATCTGCAGTGGACAAGGCATTTGCGTGTCTTGGTGAATGGTGGCCGAACCTCTGAGGATCCCCCCGACTTTTTGTTTCGAGCAATTCCTCTGAGTATTCTAGCGAAGATCCAGGGAACCTTTCTCTAAGGGGCAGGAATGGGGACAATAATCTGGAGCTTAGCAGGGGAAAACAGGGCTCTTTTGAGTCGAAGCAGATCCCTTGTTGTTCCTCTCAAATGGAGACCGGTAGGACCGGGAAATTCCTGGGTCACATCAAGGGGGTGAAAGAGCCCTTCTAGGTCTGAGAGGCAAGGAATGATTTCCCCAGAGATGCTGCACTGGGTAAGGACCTCAACCCGCTTGCAAGGGAGAAGCTTCTCGTATTTCTCGAGTTGTTGTGGGGTTTCTCGAGTTACGACGGGCAGCCCATAGACCCGCCCCTGTGGCCTCAGAAAAGGCCAGTCTTCTTGCCATTTGCCATGCACCTTTGGGGATTCCTCCCCAGTCATCGCCGAGTCCTCAGTCCTCCTCTGGTTCTGAAGCTGGTACCTGAGCTTACCTGGCCCATGCTGACATAAATCTTGGGGTTCCCATGGAGCCCCCACAGGAAAGTAAGGCCTCGTTTTGCCTGCAGACATACACTTGCGCTTGCCCCTTCAGCTGCAGCAGCTGTGAAAGTCTCCCCTTCGAGTGGACACAGGGATCTGTGCCTTGACCTCCAGGAAACACCCAGGTCTCTCACACGTGCCATTCTGTCAGGATTCGAGCCTTGAGGTGACAGTCGATCCAGTGTAGGACAATCAGGTTCATCTGGAGTGAACGAGGTATTTGGGGGTCTTGGGGAATAGTGGTAAGACCCGTGATGGTGCTCCTGATAGTCCCGGTTCGGGTGTCTCATTTTGGAATGTGATGGAAATGCTGGGAACCCTTTCCCAACAGAGCAGGAAAGGGCCCATCCGTTGGAGCACAGCAAGGATACTGGGGCTCCTTTCCATTTATGGAGGGACCCTCGTTGTTCTCCTCGAGTGAGAACGGGGTGTGCAAGAAACTTCTTGGGTCACAGCAAGGAGGTGAAGGACACTTTGTAGGTCCAAGAGAAAAGAGGTTCTTTCCCCCAAGACGCCACAACAGATGAGGTCCTCACCCCGCTTGCAGGGGAGAATCTTTTGGTTTTTCTCAAGTTGTGGAGGGGTCCTCTTGAGTTAAATCAGGGAACAAAGGGAAGCGCTCCTGTTACCTCAGGAGAGGACAGTCTCCGTGCCAGTTTGCAGTCACATCTAGGGATTCCTCCCCAATCGTCTCAGTGTGTCCTGTCCTGGACTTGTGCTGAGGCCAGAGCCTGAGCTTCCCTCGACCATCCTAACCTAGATCTTGGGGTTACCCAGAGGCTCCACAGAGGAGATAGGCTTTGTCTCACCTGGACACGTGCAGGGCTACTTGCCTGACCAGCTGAAGCAGCAGTGTCAGGCTCCATGTCGAGCGGACAGAGGGATCTGTGGCTTGCTCTCTAGGTCCAAAGTGCTGTCACACGTGCAGGTGTTTCGGGAGTCGAGCCTCCGGATGTCAGTCTAGGCAGTGCAGGGCAGACAGGTTCATCTACAATGGACAAGGAATTTGGGCGTCTTGGCGAATACTGGACGAACCCCAGATGCTCCTCCTGACATTCCTACTGCGAGTACCTCCTTGTGGGATGCGACAGAAGGCACAGGACACCATAGACTAAGGAGCAGGAAGAGGGACTATCATCTGGAGCTTAGCAGGGGCAAACTGTGCTACTCTTGAGTCGCAGTGGTTCCATTGGGGATCCTCTTGGGTGCGACGGTTGTGTCCAGGAGCTCCTTGTGTCACAGCAAGGGAGTGAAGTAGCCCTCCGAGGTCTAAGAATGAAGGGGTGATTTCCCACGAGACGCCTGGATCGGATAAGGTCCTCACTGCGCTTGCAAGGGAGAAGACTCTGATTTTTCTCGAGTTGCGGCAGGGTTTCTCGAGTTATGACGGGGAGCCCACGGTCGCTCCTCTGTGGCCTCAGGAGAGGACAGTCTCCCTGCCAGTTGCCCGTCACCTTTGGGAATTCCTCCCCATTCGTAGCTGGGTGCCCTGTCCTCGACTTGTGATGACGCCAGTGCCTGAAATTCCCTCGACTGTTCTGACTTAAGTCTTGGGGGATCCCCTGAGGCACCACAGAGGATACAGTCTTCGTCTCACCTGGACACGTGCATGGCTACTTGTCTGATCAGCTGCAGCAGCAAGGTCAGGCTCCATGACGAGCGAAAACAGAGATCTGTGGCTTGCCTTGAGGCCCAAAGTGCGGTCACACGTGCCAGTGTGCCGTACTTTGAGTCTCGGAGTGATAGTCGAGGCATTGCTGGGCAGTCTAGTTCATCTGCAGTGGAAAAGGCATTTGGGGGTCTTGGTGAATGGTGGCTGGACACCTAATGCTCCCCCCGACATTCCTGCTGTGATCACCCCCTCTTGGTATTCGAGCGAAGCCCCAGGGAATCTTTCTCTAAGGGTCCGGGGAGGGGAGGATCATCTAGATCGTAGCAGTGGCAAACAGGGCTCTGTTGAGTCGAAGCAGATCCCTTGTTGTTCCTCTCTGATTGAGACCCGTATGGCGGGGAAATTCCTGGGTCCCAGCAAGGGGGTGAAAGAGCCCTTTGAATTAAAAGACGGAAGGAATGATTTCCCCAGAGATGCCGCAGTGGATAAGGATCTCATCCCACTTGCAAGGGAGAAGATTCTGGTATTTCACGCGTTGTGGCGTGGTTTCTCGAGTTACGACAGGTAGCCTATAGACCAGCACCTGTGCCCTCAGGAGAGGCCAGTCTTCTTGTCAGTTGTCATGCGACTTTGGGGATTTCTCCCCAGTCATCGCCAAATCCTCAGTTTTCGTCTGGTGCCGAAGCTGGTATCTGAGCTTACCTCGCCAATGCTGACATATATATTGGGGTTCCCATGAAGCCCTTACAGGAAATTCAGGCCTCGTCATGACTAGAGACGTACATTTGTGCTTTCTCCTGCAGCTGCAGAAACGTGAAAGTCTCCCTGTCGAGTGGACACAGAGATCTGTGCCTTGACCTCGAGGATCCACCCAAGTCTGTCACAAGTGACAGTGTGTCTGGCTTCGAGCCTCAGGGTGACAGTAGACCCAGTGCAGGTCAATCAGGTTCATCTGGAGTGAACGAGGTATTTGGGGGTCTTGGGGAATGGTAGCAAGACCCCTGACGCTGCTCCTGACAGTCCTGGTTCGAGTGTCTCCTGTTGGGATGTGAAGGAAGTCTGGGAACCCTTTCCAGACAGAGCAGGAAAGAGCCATTCATGTGGAGCTCAGCAGAGATACTGGGGCTCATTTATATTCATGGCGGGAACTGTGATGTTCCCCTAGAGTGAGGACGGGTGGCTCGAGAAATTTCTTGGGTCACAGCAAGAAGGGGAACGACATTTTGGAGGTCCAAGAGTGAAGAGGTTCTTTCCCCCAAGACGCCACAGCAGACGAGGTCCTCACCCCATTTGCAGGAGAAAATATTTTGTTTTTTCTCAAGTTGTGGCGGTATCCTCTCGAGTTAAAACAGGGAACCCAGGGATTCGCCCCTGTGCACTCAAGATTGGACAGTTTCCGTGCCAGTGGCCAGATGCCTATGAGGATTCTTCCCTAGTCGTCTCGGTGCTCAGTCCTCGACCTTTGCTGAGGCCGGAGCCTGAGCTTTCCTCGACCGCCCTGACCTAGGTCTTGGATTAACCCTCAGGGACCCACAGAGGAGACAGGCCTCGTCTCTCCTGGACAGGTACACGGCTACTTGCCTGACCAGCTGCAGCAGCAGTGTCAGGCTCCCTGTCCAGTGGACACAAGGAACTGTGACTTGCCCTCGAGGAGCAAAGTGTTGTCACACGTGTAGGTGTTTTCGGCGTCAAGCCTAGGGGTGACAGTCAAGGCAGTGCAGGGCAGACAGGTTCATCTGCAGTGGACAAGTTATTTGGGTGTTCCTTAGAATGGTGGATGAAACCCCGATGCTCATCCCTACGTTCCTACTGTGAGCATCTTCTTTTGGGATGAAAAGGGAGTCCCAGGACTCTTTATAGTAAGGAGCAGGAAAAGGGGCTATTATCAAGAGCTTAGCAGATGCAAACTGGGCTCCTCTTGAGTCGCATCGGGTCCACTGGGGTTCCTCTTGTTTTCGAAGTTTGTGGCAGGGAACTCCTTTTGTCAGAGCAAGGGAGTGAATGAGCCCTTCGAGGTCCAAGAGGGAAGGGGTGATTTCCCACGAGACGCCGGATCAGATAAGGGCCTCACCCCACTCGCAAAGGAGAAGCTTCTGGTGTTTCTCGCGTTGAGACGGGGATTCGAGAGGTACGACGGGGAGACCATGGACACGACCCAGTGGCCTCAGGAGAGGACAGTCTCCGTGCTAGTTGCCCTTCCCCTATGGGAAATCCTCCCAAATCGTCTCTGGGTGCCCTTTCCTCGACTTGTGCTGAGGCCAGTGCCTGATCTTGCCTCGACAGTCCTGACCTAGGGATCGGCGCTTCCCCTGAGGCCCCTGCAGAGGAGACAGGTTCCGTCTCACCTGAACATGTGCATGGCTACTTGCCTGACCAGCTGAAGCAGCAGTGTCAGGCTCCACGTCGAAAGGACAGAGGGATCTGTGGCTTGCCCTCGAGGTCCAACGTGCTGTCACACGTGCCAGTGTGCCGACCTTTGAGTCTCAAGGTGACAGTTTAGGCATTGCTGGGCTGTCTAGTTCATCTGCAGTGGACAAAGTCATTTGGGGGTCTTGGTGAATGGTGGCCGAACCCCTAATGCTCCCCTCGACATTCCTGTTGTGATCACCCCCTCTTGATATTCCAGCGAAGACCCAGGGAACCTTTCTCTAAGGGTCCGGAAAGGGGACGATCATCTAGATCTTAGCAGGGGCAAACAGGGCTCTGTTGAGTCGCAGCAGATCCCTTGTTGTTCCTCTCTGGTTGAGACACATAGGGCGGGGAAATTCCTGGGTGCCAGCAAGGGGGTGAAACAGCCCTTTGAGTTCCAAGAGGGAAGGAATGATTTCCCCAGAGATGCCCCAGTGGATAAGGAACTCACCCCGCTTGCAAGGGAGAAGATACTGGTATTTCTCGAGTTGTGGCGTGGTTTCTCGAGTTACGACGGGTAGCCCATAGACCCGCACCTGTGCCCTCTGGAGAGGCCAGTCCTCTTGTCAGTTGCCATGCGACTTTGGGGATTCCTCCTCAGGCATCACCGATCCTCAGTTTTCGTCTGGTGCTGAAGCTGGTATCTGAGCTTACCTCGCGAATGCTGACATAAACATTGGGGTTCCCATGAAGCCCCCACAGGAAAGTCAGGAATCGTCATGACTAGAGACGTACATATGCGCTTACTCCTGCAGCTGCTGAAATGTGAAAGTCTCACCGTCGAGTGGACACAGGGATCTGTGCCTTGTCCTCGAGGATCCACCCAGGTCTGTTACACGTGCCAGTGTGTCAGGTTTCGATCCTCAGGGTGCCAGTAGACCCAGTGCAGGGCAATCAGGTTCATCTGAAGTGAACGAGGTATTTTGGGGTTTGGGGGAATGGTAGCAAGACCCCTGATGCTGCTCCCGATAGTTCTGGTTCGAGTGTTTCCTGTTGCGATGGGAGGGAAGTCTTGGAACCCTTTCCAGACAGAACAGGAAAGGGCCACTCATGTGGAGCTCAGCAGGGATACTTGGGCTCATTTACATTCATGGAGGGAACGTTGGTGTTCCCCTGGAGTGAGGACCAGTGGCGCAAGAATCTCCTTGGGTCACAGCTAGAAGGTGAATGACACTTTGGAGGTCCAAGAGCGAAGAGGTTCTTTCCCCCCAGACTCCACAGCAGACGAGGTCCTCACCCCTCTTGCAGGGGAAAATATTTTGGTTTTTCTCAAGTTGTGGCGGTGTCCTCTCGAGTTACAACAGGGAACCCAGGGACTCGCCCCTGTGCACTCAAGATTGGACAGTTTCCATGCCAGTGGTCAGAAGCCTATGGGGATTCTTCCCTAGTCCTCTCGGTGCTCAGTCCTCGACCTTTGCTGAGGCCGGAGCCTGAACTTTTCTCAACCGCCCTGACCTAGGTCTTGGATTAACCCTCAGGGACCCACAGAGGAGACAGGCCTCGTCTCTCCTGGACAGGTGCACGGTTACTTGCCTGACCAGCTGCAGCAGCAGTTTCAGGCTCCCTGTCCAGTGGAAACAGGGAACTGTGGCTTGCCCTCGAGTCCCAAAGTGTTGTCACACGTGTAGGTGTTTTCGGCATCAAGCCTCGGGGTGACAGTCAAGGCAGTGCAGGGCAGACAGGTTCATCTGCAGTGGACAAGTCATTTGGGTGTCCTTGAGAATGGTGGATGAAACCCCGATGCTCTTCCCTACGTTCCTACTGTGAGCATCTCCTTTTGGGATGAGAAGGGAGTCCCAGGACATTAATACTAAGGAGGAGGAAAGGGGGCTATTACCTAGAGCTTAGCAGGTGCAAACTGGGCTCCTCTTGAGTCTCATCGGGTCCACTGGGGTTCCTCTTGGGTGTGACGTGTGTGGCAGGGAACTCCTTTTGTCACAGCAAGGGAGTGAATGAACCCTTCGAGGTCCAAGAGGGAAGGGGTGATTGCCCACGAGACGCCGGATCAGATAAGGGCCTCACTCCACTCGCAAAGTAGAAGCCTCTGGTGTTTCTCGAGTTGTGGCGTAGTTTGTCGAGTTACGACTGGGAGCCCAGAGACGCGCCACTTTGGCCTCAGGAGACGTCAGTCTCTGTGCCAGTTGCCCGTCACCTCTGAGGATTCCTCCCCAATCTTCTCATTGTGCCCTGTCCTCGACTTGTGTTGCAGCCAGTGCCTGAGCTTCCCTCGACCATCCTGACTTAGGTCTTGGGGATTCCACTGAGGCTACGACAGAGGAGACAGTCTTCTTCTCACTGGACACGTGCACGGAGACTTGCCTGACCAGCTTCAGCAGCAGTGTCAGGCTCCATGTCGAGAGCACTAGCGATCTGTGGCTTGCTCTCGAGGTCCAAAGTGCTGACACACGTACCAGGGTGTCATGCGTTGAGCCTCGGGGTGACAGTCAAGGCAGTTTGGGGCTGTCAAGTTCATCTGCAGTGGACAAGGCATTTGGGGGTCTTGGTGAATGGTGGCCGAAACCCTGATGCTCCTCCCGACTTTTTGTCGTGAGCACCTCCTCTTGGTATTCGAGCGAAGATCCCGGGAAACGCTTTCTAGGGGCAGTAAAGGGGACGATCATCTGGAGCTTAGCAAGTGCAAACATGGCTCTGTTGAATCGCGCGGATGTCTTATCATTCCACTTGAGTTGATACGGTTAGGGTGGCAAATTCCTGGGTCAGAGGAAGGGGGTGAAAAATCCCTTTAAGATCCAAAAGGGAAGAGGTGATTTCTCCAGAGATGTCTCAGTGGATATGTGCCACACCTCGCTTGCAATGGAGAAGCTACTGGTGTTTTTCGAGTTGCGGCGGGGTTTCTAGAGGTACGATGGGGAGAACATGGACCCGCCCCTGTGGCCTCAGGAGAGGACAGTTTCAGTGCCAGTTGCCCGTCACCTCGGGGAAATCCTCCCCAATCGTCTCTGGGTGCCCTGTCCTCGACTTGTGCTGAGGCCCGTGCCTGATTATGCCTCGACAGTCCTGACCTAAGTCTTGGGGGTTCCCCTAAGTCTCCCGCAGAAGAGACAGGTTCCTTCTCATCTGAACATGTGCATGGCTACTTGCCTGTCCAGCTGCAGCAGCAGTGTCAGGCTCCATGTCGAGTGAAGAGAGGGATCTGTGGCTTGCACTCGAGGTCCAAAGTGCTGTCACACGTGCCAGTGTGCCGTGCTTTGAGTCTCGGTTTGACAGTCGATGCATTGCGGGGCAGTCTAGTTCATCTGCAGTGGACAAGGCATTTGGGGGTCTTGGTGAATGGTGGCCGAACCCCTAATGCTCCCCCCGACATTCAGGTTGTGATCACCCCTTCTTGGTATTCGAACGAAGCCCCAGGGAACCTTTCTCTAAGGGTTCGGAAAGGGGACGATCATCTAGATCTTAGCAGGAACAAACCGGGCTCTGCTGAGTCACAGCAGATCCCTTGTTGTTCCTCTCTGGTTGAGACCCGTAGGGCGGGGAAATTCCTGGGTCCCAGCAAGGGGGTGAAAGAGCCCTTTGAGGTCCAAGAGGGAAGGAATGATTTCCCCACAGATGCCTCAGTGGATAAGTGTGTCACCCCGCTAGCAATGGAGAAGCTACTGTTATTTCTTGAGTTGCGACAGGGTTTCTAGTGTAGCGACGGGGAGACCATGGACCTGCCACTGTGTCCTCAGGAGATGCCAGTCTTCTTGCCAGTTGCCATGTGCCTTTTGGGATTCCTCCCCAATCAACGCAGAGACCTCAGTCCTCGTCTGGTGGTAAACCTGTTACCTAAGCTTTCCTCGCCAAAACTGACGTAAATCTTGAAGTTCCCATGGAGCCCCCACAGGAAAGTATCTCTTCTTCCCTGGAGACGTACACTTGCGCTTGCCTCCGCAGCTGCAGCAGCTGTGAAAGGCTCCCCATCGAGTGGACACAGGGATCTGTGACTTGACCTCAAAGTACCATCCAGATCTGTCACAGGTGCCAGTGTGTCAGGCTTTGAGCCTCGGGGTGACTGTCGACCCAACGAGGGCAGCCAGGTTCATTTGGAGTGATGGAGGTATTTGGGGATTTTGGGGAATGCTAGCAAGGCCCCTGATGCTGCTCCCAACAGTCCTGGTTTGAGTATCTCCTGTTGGGATGTGAGGGAAATCCTGGGAATCTTTTTCCGACAGAGAAGGAAAGGGACCTTCATCTGGAACCCAGCAGGCAACTAGGGCTCCTTTCCAGTCATGGCGAGAACCTCGATGTACCCCACAAGTGAGAACGGGCATCCTCACAAGTGAGGACGGGCATCGGGAGCAACTTCTTGAGTCACAGCAGGAAGGTGAACGACAGCATCTTGGTCCAAGAGAGAAGAGGTTCTTTCCCCCGAGACACCACAGCAGACGAGGTCCTCACACCGCTTGCAGGGGAGAATCTTTTGGTTTTTCTCAAGATGTTTCGGGGTCCTCTCAAGTTACAACCGGGAACCCAGGGATTCACCCATGTGGACTCGGGATGGGACAGTCTCCGTGCCAGTTTCCAGGCGCCTCTGTGGATTCTTCCCTAATCGTCTCGGTGCTCAGTCCTCGACTTTTTTTGAGGCCGTAGCTTGAGCTTTCCTCGACCGTACTGACCTAGGTCTTGGTGTACCCCTGAGAGCCCCACAGAGTAAACAGGCCTCGTCTCGCCTGGACATGGGCACGGCTACTTGCCCGACCAGCTGCAGGAACAGTGTCAGGCTCCATGTCGAGCGGACAGAGTGATATGTGGCTTGCTCTCGAGGTCCAATGTGCTGCCACACGTGCCCGTGGGTCGTGTGTCGAAGCCTCGGGATGGCAATCAAGGCAGTGCGGGTCTGTCAAATTCATCTACAGTGGAAAAGACATTTGGGTGTCTTGGTGAATGGTGGCCGAACCCCAGATGCTCCTCCCGACTTTTCTGTGACGAGCACCTCCTCTTGATATTCGATCAAAGCTGCAGGGAACCTTTCCCTAAGGGGCAGGAACGGGGACGATCACCTGGAGCTTAGCAGTGGCAAACAGGGCTCTGTTGAGTCGCAGTGGATCCCTTTTGGTTCCCCTACAGTTGAGACGGATAGGGCGGGGAAATTCCTGTGTCACAGCAAGGGAGTGAAAGAGCCCTTCGATGTCGAAGAGAGAAAGAGTGATTTCCCCAGAGATGCCGCAGTGGATAAGGGCCTCACCCTGCTTGAAAGTGAGAAGTTTCTGCTATTTTTCGGGTTGCGGCGGGGCTTCTGGAGTTATGAAAGGGAGCCCATGTAACCGCCTCTGTGGCCTCAGGAGAGGCCAGTCTTCTTGCGAGTTACCATTCACCTTTGGGGATTCCAATCAGTCACCGGCGAGACCTCAGTCCTCATCTGGTGCTGAAGCTGGTACGTGAGTTTACCACGCGCAAGCTTACATAAATCTTAGGGTACCCATGGAGCCCCCAGAGGAAAGTCAGGCCTCGTCGTGACTGGAGACGTACACTTGTGCTTGCTTCTGCAGTTGCAGCAGCTGTGAAAGGCTCCCCGTAGTGTGGACACAGGGAACTGTGCCTTGACCTCGAGTATCCACCCAGGTCTGTCGCACGTGCCAGTGTGTCAGGCTTCTAGCCTCAGTGGGACAGTCGACCCTGTGCAGGGCAGTCAGGTTCATCTGGAGTAAACGAGGTATTTGGCGGTCTTGGGTAATGGTGGTAAGACACGGGATGCTGCTCCCGACAGTCCTGGTTAGAATGTCTCTGAGAAATCGTCCCAGAGACGATTGGGGAGGATTTCCCAGAGATGATGGGCAACTGGCACGGAGACTGTCCTCTCCTGAAGCCGCAGTGGCGGGTCCATAGTCTCCCCGTCGTACTTCTAGCAACCCCGCCGCACCTCGAGAAACACCAGTAGCTTCTCCATTGCAAGCGGTGTGAGGCACTTATCCTCAGAGGAATCTCTAGGGAAATCACTCCTTCCCTTTTGGAACTCGAAGGGATATTTCTCCCCCTTCCTCTGACCCAGGAATTTCCCCAACCTAACCGTATCAACTCGAGAGGACCGATAAGACGTCCCCTCGATTTCACAGAGCCATATTTGCACCTGCTAAGCTCCAGATGATACAGAGCCATGTTTGCACCTGCTAAGCTCCAAATGATCGTCCCTTTTACTGCCCCTAGAAAGCGTTTCCCTGGATCTTCGCTCGAATACCAAGAGGAGGTGCTCACGACAAAAAGTCGGGAGGAACATCAGGGTTTCGGCCACCATTCACCAAGACCCCCAAATGCCTTGTCCACTTCAGATGAACTTGACAGCCCCAAACTGCCTTGACTGTCACCCCGAGGCTCAACGCACGACACCCTGGTACGTGTGTCAGCACTTTAGACCTGGAGAGCAAGCCACAGATCGCTAGTGCACTCGACATGGAGCCTGAAACTGCTGCTGCAGCTGCTCAGGCAAGTCGCCGTGCACGTGTCCAGTGAGAAGAAGACTGTCTCCTCTGTCGGAGCCTCAGCGGAACCCCCAAGAACTAGGTCAAGACTGTCGAGGCAAGATTAGGCACTGGCCTCAGCACAAGTTGAGGACAGGGCACACTGAAAAGATTGGGGAGGAATCCTCAGAGGTGATGGGCAACTGGCACGGAGACTGTCGTCTCCTGAGGCCAAAGTGGCGCGTCTCTGGGCTCCCGGTCATAACTCGGCAAACCACGCCACAACTCGAGAAACACCAGAAGCTTCTCCTTTGCGAGTGGGGTGAGGACAATATCTGATCCGGCGTCTCGTGGGAAATCAATCCTTCCCTCTTAGACCTCTAAGGGCTCATTCACTCCCTTGCTGTGACAAAAGGAGTACCCTGCCACAAACATCGCACCCAAGAGGAACACCAGTGGACCCGATGCGACTTAAGAGGAGCCCAGTTTGCACCTGCTATGCTCTAGATAATAGCCCCTTTTCCTGCTCCTTAGTATAAAGTGTCCTGGGACTCCCTTCGCATCCAAAAAGGAGATTCTCATAGTAGGAACGTAGGGATTAGCATCGGGGTTTCATCCACCATACTCAAGGACACCCAAATGACTTGTCCACTGCAGATGAACCTGTCTGCCCTGCACTGCCTTGACTGTCACCCCGAGGCTTGACGCCGAAAACACCTACACGTGTGACAACACTTTGGGCCTCGAGGGCAAGCCACAGTTCCCTGTGTCCACTGGACAGGGAGCCTGACACTGCTGCTGCAGCTGTTCAGGCAAGTAACCGTTCACCTGTCCAGGAGAGACGAGGCCTGTCTCCTCTGTGGGTCCCTGAGGGTTAATCCAAGACTTAGGTCAGGGCGGTTGAGGAAAGTTCAGGCTCCGGCCTCAGCAAAGGTCGAGGACTGAGCACCGAGACGACTTGGGAAGAATTACCATAGGCGTCTCGCCACTGTCACGGAAACTGTCCAATCTTGAGTGCACAGGGGCGAATCCCTGGGTTCCCTGTTGTAACTCGAGAGGACACCGCCACAACTTGCGAAAAACCAAAAGATTTTCCCCTGCAAGTGGGGTGAGGACCTCGTTCTGTGGCGTCTCGGGGGAAGGAACCTCTTCACTCCTGTACCTCCAAAGTATCATTCACCTTCTTGCTGTGACCCAAGAAGTTTCTCGCGCCACCCGTCCTCACTCCAGGGGAACACCAAAGTTCCCGCCATGAATGTAAATGAGCCCCGGTATCCCTGTTAAGCTCCACATGAAGGGACCTTTCCTGCTCCGTCGGGAAAGGGTTCCCAGACTTCCCTCACATTCCAACAGGTCCAGGACTGTCTGAAGCAGCATCAGGGTTCTTGCTACAATTCCCCAAGATCCCCGAATAACTCATTCACTCCAGATGAACCTGATTGCCTTGCACTGGGTCTACTGTCACCCTGAGGATTGAAGCCTGACACACTGGCACGTGTGACTGACCTGGGTGGATCCTCGAGATCAAGGCACAGATCGCTGTGTACACTCGACGGGGAGTCTTTCACATTTCTGCAGCTGCAGGAGCAAGCACAAGTGTACATCTCTAGTCATGATGAGGCCTGACTTTCCTGTGGGGGCTTCATGGGAACCCCATTATTTATGTCAGCACTGGCGAGGTAAGCTCAGATGCCAGCTTCAGCACCAGACGAAAACTGAGGATTCGGCAATGACTGGGAAGGAATTCCGAAAGTTGCATGGCAACAGACAAGAAGAATGGCCTCTCCTGAGGGCACACGTGCGAGAGTATGGGCTACCCGTCGTAACTCGAGCAACCACGCCACAACTCGAGAAATACCAGAATCTTCTCCCTTGCAAGCGGGGTGAGATCATTATCCGCTGTGGCATTTCTGGGGAAGTCATTCCTTCCCACTTTGATCTCAAAGGGCTCTTTCACCCCTTTGCTGGAACACAGAAATCCCCCCCACCACACGTCTCAACCAGAGAGGAACAACAAGGGATCTGCTGCGACTCAACAGAGCCCTGTTGCCCCTGTTAAGATCTAGATGATCGTCCCCTTTCCGGACTCTTAGAGAAAGGTTCCCTGGGGCTTCGCTCAAATACCAAGAGGGGGTGATCACAGCAGGAATATCTGGGGGAGCATTAGGGTTTCGGCCACCATTCACCAAGACCCCCAAATGCCTTGTCCACTGCAGATGAACTAGATTGCCCAGCAATGCCTCGACTATAACTCCGAGACTCAAAGCACGGTACAGTGGCACCTGTGACAGCACTTTGGACCTCAAGGGCAAGCCACAGATCCCTCTGTCCGCTCGACATGGAGCCTGACACTGCTGCTGCAGTTGGACAGGCTAGTAGCATGCACATGTCCAGGTTAGACGGAACTTGTCTCCTCTGTGGGGGCCCCAGGGGAACCCCCCAGACTTAGGGCAGGACTGTCGAGGCAAGATTAGGCACTGGCCTCAGCACAAGTCGAGGACAGGGCACCCAGAGACGATTGGGGAGGATTTCCCAGAGGTGACGGGCAACTGGCACGGAGACTGTCCTCTCCTGAGGCCACAGAGGTGGGTCCATGGTCTCCCCGTCGTACCTCTAGAAACCCCGCCGCAACTCGAGAAACACCAGTAGCTTCTCCACTGCAAGCGGGGTGAGGCACATATACACTGAGGCATCTCTGGGGAAATCATTCCTTCCCTTTTGGATCTCGAGGGATTTTTCACCCCCTCCCTCTCACCCAGGAATTTCCCCACCCTAACCGTATCAACTCGTGAGGAACGATAAGATATCCGCGCGATTCAACAGAGCCATGTTTGCACCTGCTAAGCTCCAGATGATCGTTCCCTTTACTGCACCTTAGAAAATGTTTCCCTGGATCTTCGCTCGAATACTAAGAGGAGGTGCTCACAACAGGAAAGTCGGGAGGAGCATCAGGGTTTCGGCCACCATTCACCAAGACCCCCAAATGCCTTGTCCACTGCAGATGAACTAGACAGCCCCAAACTGCCTTGACTGTCACCCCGACGCTCAACGCACGACACCCTGGTACGTGTGTCAGCACTTTGGAACTCGAGAGCAAGCCACAGATCGCTAGTGCGCTCGACATGGAGCCTGACACTGCTGCTGCAGCTGGATGGGCCAGTCGCCGTGCACGTGTCCAGTGAGACGAAGACTGTCTCCTCCTTCGGAGCCTCAGCGGAAAACCCAAGACCTAGGTCAGAAAGGTCGAGGGAAGCTCAGGCACTGGCCTCAGCACAAGTCGATTACAGGGCACACTAAGAAGATTGCTGAGCAATCCTCAGAGGTGACGGGCAAGTGGCACGGAGACTGTCGTCTCCTGAGACCAAAGTGGAGCTTCTCTGGGCCTCCCCTCGTAACTCGACAAACCATGCCACAACTCGAGAAACATCAGAAGCTTCTATTTTGCGAGTGGGGTGAGGCCCTTATCTGATCCGGCGTCTCGTGCAAAATCACCCCTTCCCTCTTGAATCTCGAAGGGCTCATTCACTCCCTTGCTGTGACAAAAGCAGTTTCCTGCCACAAACGTCGCACCCAAGATGAACCCCAGTGGACCCGATGTGACTCAAGTGGAGCCCAGTTTGCACCTGCTAAGCTCTAGATAATAATCCCTTTTCCTGCTCCTTACTATAAAGTGTCCTGGGACTCCCTTCGCATTCCAAAAGGAAATGCTCACAGTAGGAACGTAGAGAGGAGAATCGGGGTTTCATCCACTATTCTCAAAGACACCCAAATGAC
This sequence comes from Nanger granti, assembly GCA_006408635.1. NCBI lineage: Eukaryota > Metazoa > Chordata > Mammalia > Artiodactyla > Bovidae > Nanger > Nanger granti. Next base: position 54,503 of record SJYD01062165.1, read on the forward strand.
TTGTCCACTGCAGATGAACCTGTCTGCCCTGCACTGCCTTGACTGTCACCACGAGGCTTGATGCCGAAAACACTTACACGTGTGACAACACTTCGAGCCTCGAGGGCAAGCTACAGTTCCCTATGTCCACTCGACAGGGAGCCTGACACTGCTGCTGCAGCTGGTCAGGCAAGTAGTCATGCAAGAGTCCAGGCGAGACGAGGCCTGTCTCCTCTGTGGGTCCCTGAGGGTTAATCCAAGACCTAGGTCAGGGCGGTTGAGGAAAGTTCAGGCTCCGGCCTCAGCAAAGATCGAGGACTGAGCACCGAGACGACTAGGGAAGAATTTCCATAGGCGTCTAGCCACTGGCACGGAAACTGTCCAATCTTGAGTGCACAGGTGTGAGTCCCTGGGTTCCCTGTTGTAACTCGTGAGGACACCACCACAGCTTGAGGAAAACCAAAAGATTTTCCCCAGCAAGTGGGGTGAGGACCTCGTCTGCTGGGGCGTCTTGAGGGAAAGAACCTCTTCTCTCTTGGACCTCCAAAGTGTCGTTCACCTTCGTGCTGTGCCCCAAGAAGTTTCTCCCGCCACCCGTCTTCACTCGAGTGGAACACCAAAGTTCCCGCCATGAATGTAAAGGAGCCCCAGTATCCCTGCTGAGCTCCACATGAGTGGACCTTTCCTGCTCTGTCTGGAAAGGGTTCCCAGACATCTCTCACATCCCAACAGGACCAGGACTATCGGGATCAGCATCAGGGGTTTTGCTACCATTCCCCAAGACCCCCAAAGACCTCGTTCACTCTAGATGAACCTGATTGCCCTCCACTGGGTCTACTGTCACCCTGAGGCTCTAAGCCTGACACACAGGCACGTGTGACAGACCTGGGTGGATCCTCGAGATCAAGGCACAGATCGCTGTGTCCACTCGACGGGGAGTGTTTCACATTTCTGCAGCTGCAGGAGCAAGTAACAGTGTACGTCTCTAGTCATGACGAGGCCTGACTTTCCTGTGGGGGCTTCATGGGAACCCCAATATTTATGTCAGCATTGCCGATGTAAGCTCAGATACCAGCTTCAACACCAGACGAAAACTGAGGATTCGGCGATGACTAGGGAGGAATCCCCAAAGTCGCATGGCAACTGACAAGAAGACTGGCCTCTCCTGAGGGCACAAGTGCGGGTCTACGGGCTACCCGTCGTAACTCGAGAAACCACTCCACAATTCGAAAAATACCAGAATCTTCTCCCTTGCAAGCGGGAGAGATCCTTATCCGCTGCGGCATCTCTGGAGAAATAATTTCTTCCCATTTGGAACTCAAGGGGCTCTTTCATTCCCTTGCTGGGACCCAGAAATTTCCCCGCCCTATGGGTCTCAACCAGAGAGGAACAACAAGGGATCTGCTGCGACTGAACAGAGCCCTGTTTGTCCCTGCTAAGTTCTAGATGATCGTCAACATTCCGAACGCTAAGAGAAAAGTTCCCTGGGGCTACGCTCGAATACCAGGAGGGGATGATCACAGCAGGAATGTCGGGGGGAGCATTAGGGGTTCGGCCACCACTCACCAAGACCCCCAAATGCCTTGTCCACTGCAGATGAACTAGACTGCCCAGCAATGCCTCGACTATCATTCCGAGACTCAAAGCCCGGCACACTGGCACGTGTGACAGCACTTTGGACCTCGAGGGCAAGCCACAGATCCCTCTGTCCGCTCGACATGGAGCATGACACTGCTGCTGCAGTTTTACAGGCAAGTAGCATGCACATGTCCAGGTGAGACGGACCCTGTCTCCTCTGCAGGGGCCTCAGGGGAACCCCCAAGACCTAGGGCAGGACTGTCGAGGCAAGATCAGGCACTGGCCTCAGCACAAGTCGAGGACAGGGCACCCAGAGACGATTGGGGAGGATTTCCCAGAGGTGACGGGCAACTAGCACGGAGACTGTCCTCTCCTGAGGCCACCGTCGTGGGTCCATGGTCTCCCCGTCGTAACTCTAGAAACCCCACCGAAACTCAAGAAACACCAGTAGCTTCTCCATTACAAGCGGGGTGAGGCACTTATCCACTGAGGCATCTCTGGGGAAATCACTCCTTCCCATTTGGATCTCGAAGGAATTTTTCACCCCCTTCCTCTGACCCAGGAATTTCCCCACCCTAACCGTATCAACACGTGAGGAACGATAAGACATCCGCTCGATTCAACAGAGCCATGTTTGCACCTGCTAAGCTCCAGATGATCTTTCCCTTTACTTCCCCTTAGAAAAAGTTTCCCTGGATCTTCGCTCGAATACTAAGAGGAGGTGCTCACAACAGAAAAGTCGGGAGGAGCATCAGGGTTTCGGCCACCATTCACCAAGACCCCCAAATGCCTTGTCCACTGCAGATGAACTTGACAGCCCCAAACTGCCTTGACTGTCGCCCCGAAGCTCAACGCACGACACCCTGGTACGTGTGTCAGCATTTTGAACCTCGAGAGCATGACACAGATCGCTAGTTCACTCGACATGGAGCCTGATACTGCTGCTGCAGCTGGTCGGGCAAGTCGCCGTGCACGTGTCCAGTGAGACGAAGTCTGTGTCCTCTGTCGGAGCCTCAGCGGAAACCCCAAGACCTAGGTCAGGACGGTTGAGGGAAGCTCAGGCACTGGCCTCAGCACAAGTCGAGGACAGGGCCCACCGAGGGTTCTGCCATGAATGTAAATGATCACCAGTATCCCTGCTGAGCTCCAGATAAGGGTCCCTTTCCTGCTCTGTAGGGAAAGGCTTCCCTGTACTTCCCTCACATCTCCACAGGAGACACTCGAACCAGGACTCTCAGGAGCAGCATCAGGGGTCTTTCCACCATTCTCCAAAACTCCCAAATACCACGTTCACTCCAGATGAATCTACCTGTCCTTCACTGCGTTGACTGTCTCCCCGAAGCTCGAATACTGACACACTGGCACGTGTGACACACCCAGCTGGTACCTCGACGTCAAGTCACTGATCCCTGTGTCCACCCAACGGGAAGGCTTTCACAGCTGTTGCAGCTGCAGAGGCAAGCGCAAGTGTACGTCTCCAGGCAAGACGAGCCCTGATTTCCTGTGGGGGCTGCACGGGATACCCAAGATTTATGTCAGCATGGGCGAGGAAAGCTCAGGTAGCAGCTTCAGCACCAGACGAGGACTGAGGAGTCAGTGATGACTGGGGAGGAATCCGCAAAGGCGCATGGCAACTGGCAAGAAGGCTGGCCTCTCCTGAGGCCACAGTGGCGGGTCCATGGACTCCTGGTTATAACTCGTGAAACCCCGCCGCAACACGCGAAATACCAATAGCTGCTACCTTGCAGGCGGGTTGAGGCCCTTATCCACTGTGGCATCCCTGGGGAAATAACTCCTTCCTTCTTGGTCCAAGAAGGGCTCTTCCCCCCCTAACGCTTGTTGTGACCCAGGAATTTCCTCGCACTAGCAGTCTGAATTCTAGAGGAACAATAAGGGATTCTTTGCATCTTAACAGATCCCTGTTGGCCCCTTATAAGCTCCAGATGATCGTCCCTTTTCCTGCCTCTTAGGGAAAAGTTCCCTGGAGATTCGCTCAAACACCAAGAGGAGGTGCTCGCAACAGGAAATTCGGGAGGAGCATCTGGGGTTAGGCCACCATTCACCAAGATGCGCAAATGCCTTGTCCACTGCACATGAACTTGACATCCCTGCACTGCCTTGACTGTCACCCCGAGGCTCGACGCACGACACCCTGGCATTTGTAACAGCAATCTGGACCTCGAGAGCAAGCCACAGACCCCACTGTCCGCTCGACATGGAGCCTGACATTACTGCTGAAGCTGGTCAGGCAAGTAGCCATGCATGTGTTCAGGTGATATGAAGCCTGTCTCCTCTGTGGGAGCCTCAGGGGAAACCCAAGTCCTAGGCCAGGACGGTCGAGGAAAGCTCAGGCACTGGCCTCAGCACAAGTCGAGGACAGGGACCAAGAGAAGAATGGACAGGAACCCCAGAGGTGGCTGGCAACTGGCACGGAGACTGTACTCTCCTGAGCCCACAGGGGCACGTTCCCGGGCTCCTCGTTGTAACTCGAGGAATCCCGCTGAAACACGAGAAACACCAGAAGCTTCTCCCTTGCAAGCATGATGAGGCCCTTATCAGATCTGGCGTCTCGTGGGAAATCACCCCTTCCCTCTTGAACCTGGAAGTGCTCCTTCACTCCCTTGCTGTGACACAAGGAGTTCCCGGCCACAACCGTCGCACCCAACAGGAACCCCAGTGGACCCGCTGCGACTCAAGAGCAGCCCAGTTTGATCTTCCTAAGCTCTAGATATAGTCCCTTTGACTGATCCTTATTATCAGGTGTCCTGCGGCTGCCTTAACATCCCAAATGGAGGTGCTCGCAGTAGGAATGTCGGGAGGAGCTTCTGGGTTTCGGCCACCATTCTTTAAGACCCCCAAATGCCTTGCCCACTGCAGATGAACCTGTCTGCCCTGCACTGCCTTGACTGTCATCCGCAGGATGATCGAAGCCCGAAACATCTGCACGTGTGACAGCACTTTGGGCCTCGAGGGCAAGCACACATCCCTGCGTTCGCTCGAAATGGAGCCTGTCACTGCTGCTGCAGCTGGTCAGGCAAGGAGCTTTGCATGTGGCCAGACGAGACGAGGCCTGTCTGCTCTGTGGGGCCCTCAAGGGAACACCAAGACGTAGGTCTGGATGGTTTAGGAAATCTCAGGCTCCGGCCTCAGAAAAGTCGAGGACTGAGCACCGAGACAATTACAGAAGAATCCCCAGAGGCGTCTGGCAACTGGAACGGAGACAGTCCAATCCTGAGTGCACAGGGGAGAGGCACTGGTTTACCTCTTGTAACCTGAGAGGACCCAGCCACAACTTGAGAAAAACCAAAAGATTCACCCCTGCAAGCGGGGTCAGAACCTCGTCTTCTGTGGTGTCTCGGGGGAAAGACCCTCTTCTCTCTTGGATCTCCAATGTATCGTTCACCTCCTTGCTGTGACGCAAGAAGTTTCTCGCACCGCCCGTCCACACTCGAGGGGAACACCGAGGGTTCCGCCACGAATGTAAATGATCCCCAGTATCACTGCTGAGCTCCAGATAAGGGTACCTTTCCTGCTCTGTCGGGAAAGGGTTCCCTGTACTACCCTCACATCTCAACAAGAGAGACTCGAACCAGGACTATCAGGAGCAGCATCAGGGGTCTTGCCACCATTCTCCAAGACCCCAAATACCACGTTCACTCCAGATGAATCTGACTCTCCTGCACTGGGTCGACTGTCACCCCGAGGTTCCAATACTGACACACTGGCATATGTGACACACCCAGCTGGTACCTCGAGGTCAAGTCACTGATCCCTGTGTCCACCCGACGGGAAGGCTTTCACAGCTGTTGCAGCTGCAGAGGCAAGCGCAAGTGTACGTCTCCAGGCAAGACGAGCCCTGATTTCCTGTGGGGGCTGCACGGGATACCCAAGATTTATGTCAGCATGGGCGAGGAAAGCTCAGGTAGCAGCTTCAGCACCAGACGAGGACTGAGGAGTCAGCAATGACTGGGGAGGAATCCACAAAGGCGCATGGCAACTGGCAAGAAGGCTGGCCTCTCCTGAGGCCACAAGGGCGGGCCTATGGGCTCCTGGTTATAAATCGAGAAACCTCGCCGCAACACGAGAAATATCAGAAGCTGCTCGCTTGCAGACGTGTTGAGGCCCTTATCCACTGTGGCATCCCTGGGGAGATGACTCCTTCTCTCTTCGTCCAAGAAGGGCTCAACTCCCCCCCCCCTTGTTGTGACCCAGGAATTTCCTCGCACTACCCGTCTGAACTAGAGAGGAACTATAAGGGATTCGCTGAATCTCAACAGAGCCCTGTTTGCCTATTATAAGCTCCAGATGATCGTCCCTTTTCCTGCCCCTTAGGGAAAAGTTCCCTGGAGATTCGCTCAAACACCAAGAGGAGGTGCTCGCAACAGGAAAGTCGGGAGGAGCCTCAGGGGTTAGGCCACCATTCACCAAGATGTGCAAATGCCTTGTCCACTTCACATGAACTTGACATCCCCACACCGCCTTGACTGTCACCCTGAGGCTCAAGACACGACACCCTGGCATTTGTAACAGCAATCTGGACCTCGAGAGCAAGCCACAGATCCCTCTGTCCGCTCGACATGGAGCCTGACACTGCTGCTGCAGTTGGTCAGGCAAGTAGTCCAGCACGTGTCCAAGTGAGACGAAGCCTCTTTTCACTGTTGAAGCCTCAGGGAAACACCAAAACCTAGGTCAGGACGGTCGAGGGAAGCTCAGCCACTGGCCTCAGCACAAGGCGAGGACAGGGAACCCAAATATGATTGGATAGGAATCCCCAGAGGGACTGGCAACTCGCACGGAGAACGTCCTCTCCAGACGCCACAGTTGCGCGTCCCTGGGATCCTCACCGTAGGTCGAGAAACCCTGTCTCAACTAGAGAAACACCAGTAGTTTCTCCCTTGCAAGCGGGATGATGCTCTTATCCGATGCAGCGTCTCGTGGGAAATCACCCCTTCCCTCTTGGACCTCGAAGGGCTCCTTCACTCTCTTTCTGTGACAAAAGGAGTTCCCAGCTACAACCGTCCCACCAACGAATCCCAATGGACCCGCTGCGACTCAAGAGGAGCCCAGTTTGCCCCTGTTAATCTATAGATGATAGTCCCTTTTCCTGCTCCTTAGTCTAAGGTGTCCTGGGGATTCCTTCTAATCCCAAAGGAAGTGCCCGCAGTAGGAAAGTCGGATCATCTGGCTTCGGCCACCATTCTCCAAGGCCCCAAAATGCCTTTTCCACTGGAGATGAACCTGTCTGCCCTGCACTGACTTGACTGTCCTCAGGAGGCTCGACCCCTGAAACACCTGCACGTGTGACAGCACTATGGGCCTCGAGGGCAAGCCACAGATCCCTGTGTCCGCTCGACAGGGAGCCTGATACTGCTGCTGCAGCTCGTCAGGATATAGCTGTGCATGTGTCCAGGCGAGAAGAGGCCTGTCTCCTCTATGGGGCCCTCACGGGTACACCAAGACGTAGGACAGGACGGTCGAGGAAAGCTCAGGCTCTGGAATCAGAAATAGTCGAAGACTGAGCACCGAGACGATTAGTAAAATATCCCCAGAGGCAATTGGCATCTGGCAAGGAGACTGTCCAATCCTGAGTGCACAGGGGTGAGTCCCTGGGTTCCCCGTTGTAACTCGAGAGGACCCCGACACAACTTGTGAAAAACCAAAAGATTCTCCCCTGCAAGTGGGGTAAGGGCCTCGTCTTCTGTGGCATCTCGAGGGAAAGAACCTCTTCTCTCTTGGACCTCCATAGTGTCGTTCACCTCCTTGCTGTGACCCAAGAAGTTTCTCGCAATGCCCTTCCTCACTTCATGGGAACACCTAGGGTACCGCCATGAATGTAAAGAAGCCCCAGTATCCCTGATGAGCTGCACACGTGGAGCCCTTTCCTGCTCTGTTGAGAAAGGTTTCCCAGCACTTCCCTCACATCCCAACAGGAGACACTCGAACCTGGACTGTTGGGAGCATCATCAGGGGCCTTGCCACTACTCCTCAAGACGCCCAAATATCTCGTTCACTCCAGATGAACCTGACTGCCCTTCACTGGGTCGAGTGTCACCCCGATACTCGAAGCCTGACACACTGGCACGTCTGACAGACCGGAGTGATACCTCGAGGTCAAGTCGCAGATCCCTGAGTCCACTCTTCGGGGCGACTTTCACAGCTGATGTAGCTGCAGAGGCAAACGCAAGTCTAAGCCTCCAGTCACAGTAAGGCCTGACTTTCCTGTGGGGGCTCCAAGGGAACCCCAAGATTTATGTTCAGCATGGGCGAGGAAAGCTTAGGTACCAGATTCAGCACCAGACGAGGACTGAGGACTCGGTGATGACTGAGGAGGAATCCACAAAGGCGCGTGGCAACTGGCAAGAAGGCTGGCCTCTCCTGAGACCACAGGGGCAGGTCCATGGACTCCCCTTGGTAACACGGTAAACCCCGCCGCAACTCGAGAAATACCAGAAGCTTCTCCGTTGCATGCTGGATGAGGCCTTTATCCATCACGGCATCTCTTGGGAAATCATGCCTTCCCTCTTGGACCTCGAAGTGCTCTTTCCTCCCCTTGCTGTGACACAGGAATTTCTTTGCCCTACCCGTCTCAACTCGAGAGGAACAAAAAGGGATCCGCTGCGACTCATCAGAGCCCTGTTTGCCCCTCTCAAGCTCCAGATGATCGTCCCATTTCCTGACCCTTATGGAAATTTTCCATGGAGTTTCATACGAATACCAAGAGGAGGTGATATATACAGGAAAGTGGGGAGAAACTTCAGGGATTTGGCCACCTTTCTCCAAGTCTCCCAAATGCCTCGTCCACTGCTGATGAACTTGAGAGCCCCGAACTGCCTTCACTGTCACCACGAGACTCGACGCACGATACACTGGCACGTGTTACAGCACTTTGGACCTCGAGAACAAGCCACAGATATCTCTGTCCGCTAGAAATTGAGCCTGACACTGCTGGTGCAGCTGGTCAGGCGAGTAGCCGAGCAGGTGCTCAGGTGAGACGAAGCCAGTCTCCTTTGTGGAAGCCTCAGGGGAACCCTCAAGACCTAGGTCAGGACGGTCGAGGGAAGCACAGGCACTGGCCTCAGCACAAGTCGAAGACAGGGCACACAGAAACGATCGGGGAGGAATCCCCAAAGGTGACTGGCAACAGGCACGGTGACTGTCTTCTCCTGAGGCCACAGAGGCCCGTATCTGGGCTCCCCGTGATAACTCGAGAAACCCCGCGTAAACTCTAGAAACACCAGTAGTTTCTCCCTTGCAGGCGACTTGAGTCCCTTATCTCGTCTGGCGTCACGTGGGAAATCACCCGTTCCCTCTTTGACCTCGAAGGAAACCTTCACTCCCTTGATGTGAGACAAGGAGTTCCCGGCCACAGCTGCCGCACCCAAGAGGAACTCCAGTGGACCCGCTGCGACTCAAGAGGAGCTCATTTTTCCCTGCTAAGCCCTGGATGATTGTTCCTTTTCCTGCTCCTTAATATAATGTGTCCTGGTGATTCCATCCCATCCCAAAAGGAGGTGCTCGCAGTAAGAAATTTGGGAGGCGGAAATAGGTTCCGGCCACCATTTTTCAAGACCTTAAATGCCTTGTCCACTGCAGATGAACCTGACTGCCCTGCACTGACTTGACTGTCACCCCTAGGTTCGACGCCTGAAACACCTTCACGTGTGACAGCACTTTGGGTCTCTTGGGCAAGCCGGAGATCTCTGTTGCCGTTCGAAATGGAGCTTGACACTGCCGCTGTAGCTGGTCAGGCAAGTAGCATGAACGTGTCCAGCCGAGTTGAGGCTTGTCTTCTATGTGGGGCCAACAGAGACACAACAAGTCCTAGGTCAGGATGGACGAGGAATGCTGAGCCTATGGCCGCAGCAAAAGTCGAGGACTGAGAAGCGAGACGATTAAGAAAGAAATCCCATTGGCGTCTGGCAACTGGCACGGAGACAGTGAATCCTGAGTGCACAGGGGCAAGTCACAGGGTTCCTCGTTGTAACTCGAGAGGGCCCCGACACAACTTTAGAAAAACCAAAAGATTCTCCCCTGCAAGCCGGGTCAGGACCTCGTCTGCTGTGGCGTCTCGGGGGAAAGAATTTCTTCTCTCTTTGACCTACAATGTGTCGTTCACCTTCTGGCTGTGACTCTAGAAGTTTCTCATGCCACCCGTCCTCACTCGAGGGGAACATGGAGGGTCCCGCCATGAACGAAAAGGAGCCCCAGTATCCCTGCTGAGCTCCAGATGATGGTCCCTTTCTTGCTCTGTAGGAAAAGGGTTCCCAGTACTTCCCTCACATCCCAACAGGAGACGCTTGAACCAGGACTCTCAGAAGCAGCATCAGGGGTCTTGCCACCATTCTCCAAGACCCCCAAATACCTCATTCACTCCACATGAATGTGATTGTCCTGCACTCGGTCGACTGTCACCCCGAGGCTCGAATACTGACACAATGGCACGTGTGACACACCCAGCTGGAACCTCGTAGTCAAGTCACTGATCCCTGTGTCCATCCGACTGGGTGGCTTTCACAGCTGTTGCAGCTGCAGAGGCAAGCGCATGTGTACGTCTCCAGGCAAAACGTGGCCTGATTTCCTGTGGGGGATCCTTGGGATCCCCAAGATTTATGTCAGCATGGGCGAGGAATGCTCAGGTAGCAGCTTCAGCACCAGACAAGGACTGAGGACTCGGCGATGACTGGGGAGGAATCCGCAAAGGTGCATGACAACTGGCAAGAAGACTGGCCTCTCCTGAGGTCACAGGGGAGGGTCCATGGGCTGCTGGTTGTAACTCGAGAAACCCTGCCGCAACACGAGAAATACCAGAAGATGCTAACGTGCAGGCGGGTTGAGGCCCTTATCCACTGCGGCATCTCTGGGGAAATCACTCCTTCCCTCTTGGTCCAAGAAGGGCGCCACCCCTCCTTGGTGTGACCCACGAATTTCCTCGCATTACTCATCTGAACTCGAGAGGAACAATAAGAGATTTGTCGCATCTTAATAGAGCCCTATTTGCCCCTTATAAGCTTCAGATGATCGTTCCTTTTCCTGCCTCTTAGGGAAAATGTCCCTGGAGATTCGCTCGAACACCAAGAGGAGGTGCGCGCAACAGGAGAGTCGGGAGGAGCATCAGGGATTCGGCCACCATTCACCAAGATGCGCAAATGCCTTGCCCGCTGCACATGAACTTGACAGCCCTGCACTGCCTTGACTGTCACCCTGAGGCTCGAAGCAGGACACACTGGCAGGTGTGACAGCTCGTTGGTCCTCGAGAGCAACCCACAGGTCTTTCTGTCCGCTCGACATGGAGCTTGACACTGCTGCTGTAGCTGGTCAGGAAAGTAGTCGATCACGTGTCCAGATGAGACGAAGCCTCTCTCCACTGTTGGAGCCTCAGGGGAACCCCAAGACCTAGGTCAGGACGGTCGAGGGAAGCTCAGCCACCGGCATCAGCACAAGTCGAGGACAGGGCACCCAGATATGATTGGATGGGAATCCCCAGAGGGGACTGGCAACTCGCACGGAGACCGTCCTCGCCTGAGGCCACAGGTGCGCGTCCCTGGGCTCCCCGTCGTAAGTCGAGAAACCCTGTCGCAACTCGAGAAACACCAGTAGTTTCTCCCTTGCCAGCGGGGCAAGGCTCTTATCTGATCCGGCGACTCGTGGGAAATCACCCCTTTCCTCTTGGACCTCGAAGGGCTCCTTCACTCCCTTGCTGTGACACAAGGAATTCCTGGCCACAACCGTCCCACCCAAGAATCCCAATGGACACGCTGTGAGTCAAGAGGAGCCCAGTTTGCCCCTGCTAATCTCTAGATGAGAGTCCCTTTTCCTGCTCCTTAGTCTAAAGTGTCCTGAGCCTTCCATCGCATCCCAAAAGGAAGTGCCCGCAGTAGGAAAGTCAGGAGGATCATCTGGTGTTCGGCCACCATTCTCCAAGACCCCCAAATGCCTTTTCCAATGCTGATGAACCTGTCTGCCCTGCACTGACTTGACTGTCCTCTGGAGGCTCGACCCCTGAAACATCTGCACGTGTGACAGCACTTTGGGCCTCGAGTGCAAACGACAGATCCCTGTGTCCGCTCGACAGGGAGCCTGATACTGCTGCTGCAGCTGGTCAGGCAAGTAGCTGTGCATGCGTCCAGGCGAGAAGAGGCCTGTCTCCTCTATCGGGCCCTCATGGGTACACCAAGATTTAGGTCAGGACGGTCGAGGAAAGCTCAGGCTCTGGAATCAGAAAAAGTCGAGGACTGAGCACCGAGACGATTAGTAAAGAATCCCCAGAGGCGCTTGGAATCTAGCAAGGAGACGGTCCAATTCTGAGTGCCCAGGGGCGAGTCCCTGAGTTCCCCGTTGTAACTCGAGAGGACCCCGACACAACTTGTGAAAAACCGAAAGATTCCCCCCTGCAAGTGGGGTCAGGACCTCGTCTTCTGTGGCATCTCCAGGGAAAGAATCTCTTCTTTCTTGGACCTCCATAGTTTCGTTCACCTCTTTGCTGTGAACCAAGAAGTTTCTCGCGATGCCCGTCCTCACTCCATGGGAACACCTAGGAATCCGCCATGAATGTAAAGAAGCCCCAGTATCCCTGATGAGCTCCAGATGTGGAGCCCTTTCCTGCTTTGTTGGGAAAGTTTTCCCAGCACTTCCCTCACATCCCAACAGGAGATACTCGAACCGGGACTGTTGGGAGCAGCATCAGGGGCTTTGCCACCACTCCCCAAGAGGTCCAAATATCTCATTCACTCCAGATTAACCTGACTGCCCTTCACTGAGTCGAGTGTCACCCCGAGATTCGAAGCCTGACACACTGGCAAGTCTGAAAGATCTGGGTGGTATCTCGAGGTCAAGTCACAGATCCCTGTGTCCACTCTTCGGGGAGACTTTCACAGCTGATGTAGCTGCAGAGGCAAGCGCAAGTCTAAGCCTCCAGTCACGGCGAGGCCTGACTTTCCTGTGGGGGCTCAAAGGGAACCCCAATATTTATGTCAGCAAGGGCGAGGAAAGTTCAGGTACCAGGTTCAGCACCAGACGAGGACTGAGGACACGACGAAGACCAGAGAGGAATCCGCAAAGGAGCATGGCAAATGGCAAGAAGGCTGGCCTCTCCTGAGGCCACAGGGGTGGGTCCATGGGCTCCCCATCGTAACACGAGAAACCCCACTGCAACTTGAGAAATACCAGAAGCTTCTCCCTTGCATGCCGGATGAGGCCTTTATCCATCGTGGCTTCTCTTGGGAAATCACTCCTTCCCTCTTGGACCTCGAAGGGCTCTTTCCTCCCCTTGCTGTGACACAGGAATTTCTTTGCCCTACCCGTCTCAACTCGAGAGGAACAAAAAGGGATCCGCTGCGACTCAACAGAGCCCTGTTTTCCCCTCTCAAGCTCCAGATGATCGTCCCCTTTCCTGCCCCTTATGGAAATGTTCTCTGGAGTTTCATACGAATACCAAGAGGAAGTGTTTGAAACAGGAAAGTGGGGAGGAACTTCAGGGTTTTGTCCACCATTCCCCAAGTCTCCCAAATTCCTCGTCCACTGCTGATGAACTTGAGACCCCCGCACTGCCTTCACTGTCACCCCGAGGCTCGATGCACGACACACTGGCACGTGTTACAGCACTTTGGACCTCGAGAGCAAGCCACAGATCCCTCTGTCCGCTCGAAATTTATCCTGACACTGCTGCTGCAGCTGGTCCGGCAAGTAGCCGTGCAGGTGTCCAGGTGAGATGAAGCCAGTCTCGTCTGTGGAAGCCTCAGGGGAACCCTCAAGTCCTAGGTCAGGACGGTCGAGGGAAGATCAGGCACTGGCCTCAGCACAAGTTGAAAACAGGGGACACAGAAATGATCGGGGAGGAATCCCCAAAGGTGACTGGCAACTGGCACGGTGACTGTCTTCTCCTGAGGCCACAGAGGCCCGTTTCTGAGCTCCCCTTGATAACTCGAGAAACCCCGCTGCAACTCGAGTAACACCAGTAGTTTCTCTCTTGCAAGCGATTTGAGTCCCTTATCTCGTCCGGCGTCATGTGGGAAATCACCCGTTCCATCTTTGACCTCGAAGGGCGCCTTCACTCCATTGCTGTCAGACAAGGAGTTCCCGGCCTCAGCCGCCGAACCCAAGAGGAACCCCAGGTGACCCGCTGCGACTCAAGAGGAGCCCAGTTTTCCCTGCTAAGCTCTAAATGATAGTCCCTTTTCCTACTCCTTAATATAATGTGTTCTGGGTCTTTCACCCCATCCCAAAAAGAGGTTCTCGCAGTAGGATATTCGGGAGGAGGAAATGGGTTCCGGCCACCATTCTCCAAGACCCCCAAGTGCCTTGTCCACTGCAGATGAACCTGACTGCCCTGCACTGACTTGACTGTCACCCCTAGTCTCGACGCCTGAAACACCTGCAGGTGTGACTGCACTTTGGGTCTTTTGGTCAAGCCACTAATCTCTGTGGCCGCTCGACATGGAGCTTTACACTGCTGCTGCAGCTGGTCAGGCAAGTAGCCATGAACGTGTCCAGCCGAGACGAGGTTTGTCATCTATGTGGGGCCCACAGGGATATAACAAGTCCTAGGTCAGGATGGACGAGGAATGCTCAGGCTCCAGCCTCAGCAAAAATTGAGGACTGAGAAGCGAGAGGATTAAGGAAGAAACCCCAGAGGCTTCTGGCAAGTGGCACGGAGACAGTGAATCCTGAGTGCACAGGAGCGAGTCACAGGGTTCCCCGTTGTAACTCGAGAGGGCCCCGCCACAATTTTAGAAAAACCAAAAGATTCTCGCCTGCAAGGAGGGTCAAGACCTCGTCTGCTGTGGCGTCTCGGGGGAAAGAACTTCTTCTCTCTACAATGTGTCGTTTACCTTCTTGCTGGGACCCAGGAAGTTTCTCATGCCACCCATCCTCACTCGAGGGGAACACCAAGGGTCCCGCCATGAATGGAAAGGAGCCCCAGTATCCCTGCTGAGCTCCAGATGAGGGGCCCTTTCCTGCTCTGTAGGGAAAGGGTCCCCAGTACTTCCCTCACATCCCAAGAGGAGACACTCGAACCAGGACTGTCGGGAGCAGCATCAGGGGTTTTACCACCATTCCCCAATACCCCCAAATACCTTGTTCACTTCAGATGAACCTGACTGCCCTGCACTGGGTCGACTGTCACCCTGAGGCTCGAAGCCTGACACACTGGCACGTGTGACAGAGCTGGGTGGATCCTCGAGGTCAAGGCACAGATCCCTGTGTCCACACTACGGGGAGCCTTTCACAGCTGCTGCAGCTGCAGTAGCAAACGCAAGTGTACGTCTCCAGTTACGACGAGGCCTGACTTTCCTGTAAGTTTTCCACGGGAACCCCAATTTTTTTGTAAGCATGGGCGAGGTAAACTCACGTACCAGATTCAGCACCAGACGAGGACTGAAGTTTCGGACTGAGGAATCCCCAAAGGTGAATGGCAACTGGCAAGAAGACTGGCCTCTCCTGAGGCCACAGGGGCGGGTCCATGGGCTCCACATCGTAACACAAGAAACCCCTCCACAACTCGAGAAATAGCAGAAGCTTCTCCCTTGCAAGCGGGGTGAGGCCCTCATTCACTGTGGCATCTTAGGGGAAATCACTCCTTCACTCTTGGATCTCGAATGGCTCTTTACTCCCCTTCCTGTGACCCAGGAATTTTCCCGCCCTCCCCGTCTCAAATCGAGAGGAACAACAAGGGATCCGCTGCGGCTCAACAGATCCCTGTTTGCCCCTGCTAAGCTGCAGATGGTCGTCCCTTTTCCTGCCCCTTAGGGAAAGGTTCCCTGGAGCTTCGCTCGAATACCAAGAGGAGGTGCTCGCAACAGGGAAATCGGGAGGAGCATCAGGGGATCTATCATCATTCACCAAAACCCCCAAATG
This sequence comes from Nanger granti, assembly GCA_006408635.1. Taxonomy (NCBI): domain Eukaryota; kingdom Metazoa; phylum Chordata; class Mammalia; order Artiodactyla; family Bovidae; genus Nanger; species Nanger granti. The sequence continues at coordinate 69,914 of SJYD01062165.1, forward strand.
CCTTGTCCACTTCAAATGAACTTGACAGATCCGCACTCCCTTGACTGTCACCCCGAGACTCGACACACACTGGCACGTGTGACAGCACTTTGGACCTCGAGAGCACGCCACAGATCATTCTGTCTGCTCGACATGGACACTGACGCTGCAGATGCAGCTGGTCAGTCAAGTAGCCGTGCACGTGTCCACATGAGACAAAGACTGTCTTCTCTGAGGGAGCCTCTGTGGAACCCCAAGACCTATATCAGGACAGTTGAGGGAAGCTCAGGCACTGGCTTCAGCACAAGACGAGAACAGGGCACCCAGAGATGATTGGAGAGGAATCCCCAGAGGTGACTGGCAACTCGCATGAGACTGTCCTCTCCTGAGGCCAAAGGGGCATGTCCCTGGGCTCCCCGTCGAAAGTCGAGAAACCCTGCCACAACTCGAGAAACACCAGAACCTTCTCCCTTGCAAACGGAGTGAGGCCCTTATCAGTTCCGGAGACTCGTGAGAAATCACCCCTACCTCTTGGACCTAGAAAGTCTCCTTTACTCCCTTTCTGTGACACAAGGAGTTCTCGGGGCCACAACCGTCGCACCCAAGAGGAAACCCAATGACAAGGGAACCCCAAGATTTATGTCAGCATGGGCGAGGAAGGCTCAGGTACCAGGTTCAGCACCAGACGAGGACTGAGGACTCGGCGATGACTGGTGAGGAATCCACAAAGGCGCATGGAAACTGGCAAGAAGGCTGGCCTCTCCTGAGGCCACAGGGGCGGGTCCATGGGCTCCCCATCGTAACAGAAGAAACCCCGCCGCTACTCGAGAAATATCAGAAGCTTCTCACTTGCATGCCGGATGAGGCCTTTATCCATCGTGGCATCTCTTCGATAACACTCTTTACCTCTTGGACCTCGAAGGACTCTTTCCTCCCCTTGCTGTGACACAGGAATTTCTTCGCCCTACCCGTCTCAACTCGCGAGGAACAACAAGTGATTCGCTGCTATTCAACAGAGCCCTTTTTGCCCCTCCCAAGCTCCAGATGATCGTCCCCTTTCCTGTCCCTTATGGAAATGTTCCCTGGAGTTTCATACAAATACCAAGAGGAGGTTCTCGAAACAGGAAAGTGGGGAGGAACTTCAGGGTTTCGGCCACCATTCCCCAAGTCTCCCAAATGCCTCATCCACTGCTTATGAACTTGAGAGCCCCACACTGCCTTCACTGTCACACCGAGGCTTGATGAACGACACACTGGCACGTGTGACAGCACTTTGGACCTCGAGAGCAAGCGACAGATGCCTCTGTCCGCTCAAACTAGAGCCTGACACTGCTGCTGCACCTGGTCAGGCAAGTAGCCGTGCAGGTGCCCAGGTGAGACGAAGCCAGTCTCCTCTGTGAAAGCCTCAGGGGAACCCTCAAGACCTCGGTCAGGACGGTCGAGGGAAGCTCAGGCACTGGCCTCAGCACAAGTCGAAGACAGGGCACACAGAAATGATCGGGGTGGAATCCTCAAAGGAGATTGGCAACTGGCACGGTGACTGTCTACTCCTGAGGCCACAGAGGCCCGTTTTGGGGCTCCTCGTGATAACTCGAGAAGCCCCACTGCAACTCGAGATACACCAGTAGTTTCTCCTTTACAAGCGAGTTGAGTCCCTTATCTCGTCCGGCGTCACGTGGGAAATCACAGGTTCCCTCTTTGACCTCGAAGGGCGCCTTCACTCCCTTGCTGTGAGACAAGGAGTTCCCGGCCACAGCCGCCGCACACAAGAGGAACACCAGTGGACCCGCTGCGACTCAAGAGGAGCCCAGTTTTCCCTGCTAAGCTCTAGATGATAATCCCTTTTCCTTCTCCTTAATATAAGGTGTCCTGGGGCTTCCATCCCATCCCAAAAGGAGGTGCTCGCAGTAGGAAATTCGGGAGNCTCAAGAGGAGCCCAGTTTTCCCTGCTAAGCTCTAGATGATAATCCCTTTTCCTTCTCCTTAATATAAGGTGTCCTGGGGCTTCCATCCCATCCCAAAAGGAGGTGCTCGCAGTAGGAAATTCAGGAGGAGGAAATGGATTCCGGCCACCATTCTCCAAGACCCCCAAATGCCTTGTCCACAGCAGATGAACCTGTCTGCCCTGCACTGACTTGACTGTCACCCCTAGGTTCGACGGCCGAAACACCTGCAAGTGTGACAGCACTTTGGGTCTCTTAGGCAAGCCACAGATCCCTGTGGCCGCTCGACATGGAGCTTGACACTGCCGCTGTAGCTGGTCAGGGAAGTAGCCATGAACGTGTCCAGCTGAGACGAGGCTTGTCTTCTATGTGGGGCCCACAGGGATACAACAAGACCTAGGTCAGTATGGACGAGGAATGCTGAGGCTCCGGCCTCAGGAAAAGTCGAGGACTAACAAGCGAGACGACTAAGGAAGAAACCCGAGAGTCGCCTGGCAACTGGCACGGAGACAGTGAATCCTGAGTGCACAGGGGCGAGTCACAGGGTTACCCATTGCAACTCGAAAGGGCCCCGCCACAACTTTCGAAAAACGAAAAGATTCTCCCCTGCAAGCGGGGTCAGGACCTCATCTGCTGTGGCGTCTCGGGGGAAAGAACCTCTTCTCTCTTTGACTTACAATGTGTCGTTCACCTTCTTGCTGTGACCGTAGAAGTTTCTCATGCCACCCGTCCTCACTCGAGGGGAACACCGAGGGTCCCGCTATGAATGGAAAGGAGCCGCAGTGTTCCTGCTGAGCTCCAGATGATGGTCCCTTTCCTGCTTTCTAGGGAAAGAGTTCCCAGTATTCTCTCACATCCCAACAGGAAACATTCGAACAAGGACTCTCAGGAACAGCATCAAGGGTCTTGCCACCATTCTCCAAGTCCCCCAAATACCTCGTTCACTCCAGGTAGCCGCAGTGTTCCTGCTGAGCTCCAGATGATGGTCCCTTTCCTGCTTTCTAGGGAAAGAGTTCCCAGTATTCTCTCACATCCCAACAGGAAACATTCGAACAAGGACTCTCAGGAACAGCATCAAGGGTCTTGCCACCATTCTCCAAGTCCCCCAAATACCTCGTTCACTCCAGGTGAATCTGACTGTCCTACACTGGGTCGACTGTCACCCCGAGGCTCGAATACTGACACACTGGCACGTGTGACACACCCAGCTGGTACCTCGTGCTCAAGTCACTGATCCCTGTGTCCACCCGACAGGGAGGGTTTCACAGCTGTTGCAGCTAGAGAGGAAAGCGCAAGTCTACGTCTCCAGGCAAGACGAGGCCTTATTTCCTGTGGGGGCTCCATGGGAACCCCATGATTTATGTCAGCATTGGCGAGGAAAGCCCAGTTACCAGGTTCAGCACCAGAACAGGACTGAGGACTCTGCCTTGACTGGGGAGGAATCTCGAAAGGCACATGACAACAAAGCTCAGTTACCAGGTTCAGCACCAGAACAGGACTGAGGACTCTGCCTTGACTGGGGAGGAATCTCGAAAGGCACATGGCAACTGGCAAGAAGATTGGCCTCTCCTGAGGCCACAGGGGCTGGTCCACGGTTTCCCCATCGTAACTCTAGAAACCCTGCCACAACTCGACAAATACCAGAAGCTTCTCCATTGCAAGCGGGATGAGGCACTTATCCAATATGGCGTCTCTGGTGAAATCACTCCTTCCCTCTTGGATCTCGAAGGGATATTTCACCCCCTTGATCTGACCCAGGAATTTCCCGCCCTAACCATATCAACTCGAGAGGAAGGATAAGAGATAAGCGCGATTCAACAGAGCCCTGTTTGCCCCTGCTAATCACCAGATAATTGTCCCCTTTACTGCGTTTCATTCATCTTGGATCTCGAAGGGATATTTCACCCCCTTGATCTGACCCAGGAATTTCCCGCCCTAACCATATCAACTCGAGAGGAAGGATAAGAGATAAGCGCGATTCAACAGAGCCCTGTTTGCCCCTGCTAATCACCAGATAATTGTCCCCTTTACTGCGTTTCATTCAGGAGGAGCATCAGGGTTTCGGCCACCATTCACCAAGACCTCCAAATGCCTTGTCCACTGCACATGAACTTGACAGCCCCTCACTGCCTTGACTGTCACCCCGAGGATCGACGCATGACACCCTGGCACGTGTGACGGCACTTTGGACCTCGAGAGCAGGCCACGGATCCCTGTGTCCGCTCGACATGGAGCCTGACACTGCTGTTGCAGCTGGTCAGGCAAGTCGCCGTGCACGTGTCCAGCTGAGACGAATCCGGTCTCCTCTGTTGGAGCCTCAGCGGAACACCCAAGACCTACATCAAGATGGTCGAGGGAAGCTCAGGCATTCGCCTCAGCACAAGTCGAGGACAGGGCACACTAAGACGAATGGGGAGGAATCTTCAGAGGTGATTGGCAAATGGCACAGAGACTGTCCTCTAATAAGTCCACAGGGGTGCATCCCTGGGCTCCCCGTCGTACCTCAATAAACCATGCCACAACTCGGGAAACACCAGAAGCTTCTCTTAGCAAGTGGGGTGAGGCCCTTATCTGATCCGGCGTCTCGTGGGAAATCACACCTTCCCTCTTGGATATCGAAGGGCACCTTCACTCCCTGCTGTGACAGAAGGAGTTCCCTGCCACAAACGTCATACCCAAGAGGAACCCCAGTGGACCCGAAGCGACTCAAGAGGAGCCCAGTTTGCCCCTGTTAAGCTCTAGATAATAGTCCCTTTTCCTGCTGCTTAGTATAAAGTGTCCTGGGACTCCCTTCGCATCCCAAAACGAGGTGCTCTCAGTAGGAACGTCGGGAGAAGCACCTGGATTTTGGCCACCATTCGCCAGGACACCCAAATGCCTCTTCCACTGTAGATAAACCTGTCTGCACTGTACTGCATTGAAGGTCACCACAAGACACGACCCCGAAAACACCTTCGCCTGTGACAGCACTTTGGGCCTCGAGGGCAAGCCACAGATCCCTGTGTCCATTCGACAGTGAGCCTGACACTGCTGCTGAAGCTGGTAAGGCAAGTCGCTGTGCACGTGTCCAGGCGAGACGAGGCCTGTCTCCTCTGTGGGGCCCTGAGGTTTAATCCAAGACCTAGTTCAGGGTGGTCGAGGAAATCTCAGGCTCCAGCCTCAGCAAATGTCGAGGACTGAGCACCGAGACGATTAGGGAAGAATCCCCATAAGGCTCTGGAAACTGGCACGGAAACTGTCCAAAATGAGTGCACAGGGGGAAGTCCCTTGGTTCTCTGTTGTAACTCGAGAGGACCCCGCCACAACTTGAGAAAAATCAAAAGATATTCCCATGCAAGTGGGGTGAGGACCTCATCTGCTGTGTCATCTCGGGAGAACGAACCTCTTAGCTCTTGGACCTCCGAAATGTTGTTCACCTTCTTGCTGTGACCCAAGAAGTTTCTCGCGCCACCCGTCCTCACTCGAGGGGAACTCCGAAGTTCCCGCCATGAATGTAAAGGAGCTCCCGTATCCCTGCTGAGCTCCAAATGAGGGTCCCTTTCCTGTTCTAAAGAGAAAGGGTTCCCAGCATTTCCCTCACATCTGTGCACGTGTCCAGGCGAGACGAGGCTTGTCTCCTCTGTGGGGCCCTGAGGGTTAATCCAAGACCTAGTTCAGGGCGGTCGAGGAAAGCTAAGGATCCGGCCTCAGCAAAGGTCGAGGACTGAGCACTGAGACAACTAGGGAAGAATCCCCATAAGCGTCTGGAGACTGGCACGAAAACTGTCCAATCTTGAGTGCACAGGGGCGAGTCCCTGGGTTCACTGTTGTAACTCGAGAGGACACCACCACATCTTGAGAAAAACCAAAAGATATTCCCATGCAAGAGAGATGAGGACATCATCTGCTGTGTCATCTCGGGGGAATGAACCTCTTAACTTTTGGACCTCCAAAGTGTCATTCATCTTCTTGCTGTGATCCAAGAAGTTTCTCGCGCCACCCATCCTCACTCGAGGGGAACACCGAAGTTCCCACCATGAATGTAAAAGAGCCCCTGTATCCCTGCTGAGCTCCAGATGAGGGTTCCTTTCCTGTTCTGACCAGAAAGGGTTTCCAGCATTTTCCTCACATCCCAGCAGGAGACACTCGAACCAGGACTGTCGGGAGCAGCATCAGGGGACTTGCCACCATTCCCAAGACCCCAAAATACCTCGTTCACTCCAAATTAACCTGATTGCCCTGCACTGGTTCGACTGTCACATGAGGCTCGAAACCTGACACACTGGAACGTGTGACAGACGTGGGTGGATCTTCGAAGTCAAGGAACAGATCTCTGTGTCCATTCGACGGGGAGTCTTTCACATTGCTGTAGTTGCAGGAGCAAGCACAAGTTTACCTCTCCAGTCATGAGGAGACATGACTTTCCTGTGTGGGCTTCATGGAAACGACAATATTCATGTCGCATTGGCGAGGTAAGTTCAGATACCAGCTTTAATACAAGACGAAAACTGAGTATCCGGCGATGACTGGGGAGGAATCCCCTATGTCGCATGGCGACTGGCAAAAAGACTGGCCTCTCCTGAGGCCACAGGTGCGGGTCTATGGGCTAGCCGTCGTAACTTGAGAAACCGCACCACAACTCTTACAAGACGAAAACTGAGTATCCGGCGATGACTGGGGAGGAATCCCCTATGTCGCATGGCGACTGGCAAAAAGACTGGCCTCTCCTGAGGCCACAGGTGCGGGTCTATGGGCTAGCCGTCGTAACTTGAGAAACCGCACCACAACTCGAGAAATAGCAGAAGCTTCCCCCTTGCAAGCGGGGTGAGATCCTTATCCACTGCGGCATCTCTGGGGAAATCATTCCTTCCATCTTGGACCTCAAAGAGCTCTTTCCCCCCTTGCTGGGACCCAGGAATTTCCCCCTCTACGGGTCTCAACGAGAGAGGAACAACAAGGGATCTGATGCGACTCAACAGAGACTTGTTTGCTCCTGCTAAGCTCTAGATGATCGTCCCCTTTCCAGAACCTTACAGAAAGGTTTACTGGGGCTTCGCATGAATACTAAGAGGGGGTGATCACCACAAGAATCTCGTGGGAAGCATTAGGGGTTCGGCCACCGTTCACCAAGTCCCCCAAATGCCTTGTTCACTGCAGATGAATTAAGGTGCCCCGCAATGCCTTTTTCTGTAACCCCGAGGCTCAAAGCACGACACACTATCACGTGTGACTGCACTTTGGACCTCGAGGGCAAGCCACAGATCCCTCTGTCCGTTCGACATGGAGCCTGACACTGCTGCTGCAGCTGGTCAGTCAAGTAGCCATGCACGTATCCAGGTGAGACGGAGCCTGTCTCCTCTGCAGGAGCCTCAGGGGAACCCCCAACACCTAGGTCAGGACTGTCAAGGGAAGATCACGCACTAGGCTCAGCAAACTTCAAAGACAGGGCACCCAGAGACGATTGGGGAGGATTTCCCAGAAGTGACGGGCAACTGGAATGGAGACTGTCCTCTCCTGAGGCCACAGATGCTCGTCCCGGGGCTCCCCGTCATAACTCGAGAAACCCCGCCCCAACTCGAGAAAAACCAGAAACTTCTCCCTGGCAAGCGGGGTGCGGCCCTTATCCTATCCGGTGTCTGGTGGGAAATAACCCCTTCCCTCTTGGACCTCGAAAAGCTCCTTCAATCCTTTGCTGCAACACAGAGTTCCCGGGTACATCCTTAGTACCCAAGAGGAACCGCATTGGACCCCATGCGACTCAAGAGGAGCCTAGTTTGCCCCTGCTAAGCTCTAGATGATAGTCTCTTTTCCTGCTCCTTAGTATAAATTGTCCGGGGTCTTCCGTCGCATCCCAAAATGAGGTGCTTGCAGTAGGAAAGTTGGGATGAGCATCTGGGTTTCAGCCACCATTCTCCAAGACTCCCAATTGCCTTGTCCATTGCAGATGAACCTGTCTGCCTTTCACTGCCTTGACTGTCACCACGAGGCTCGACGTCCAAAACACCTGCACGTGTGACAGCACTTTGGGCCTATTGTGCAAACCACAGATTCCTGTGTCTGCTCAACATGGAGCCTGACACAGCTGCTGCAGCTGGTCAGGCAAGTAGCCGTGCACGTGTTAAGGCGAAGCGAGGCCTGTCTTCTCTGTGAGGCCCTCAGGGGGACACCAAGAGCTAGGTCAGGTCAGTCGAGGAAAGCTCAGTCTCCGGCCTCAGCAAAAGTCAAGGACTGAGCACCGAGACGATTAGGGAAGAATCCTCAGATGCACCTGGCAACTGGCATGGAGACTGTCCAATCCTGAGTGCACAGGGGCGAGTCCCTGGGTTCCCTGTTGTAATTTGAGAGGACTCCACCACAACTTGAGAAAAAACAAAAGATTCTCCCAGCAAGCGGGGAAGGACCTCGTCATCTGTGGCATCTCTGGGGAAAGAACATCTTCTCTCTTGGACCTCCAAAGTGTCGTTCACCTTCTTGCTGTGATCCAAGAAGTTTCTCGCGCCACCCGTCCTCACTCGAGGGGAACACCGAAGTTCCCGCCATGAATGTAAAGGAGCCCCAGTATCCCTGCTGAGCTCCAGATAAGGGGCCCTTTCCTGCTCTGTGGAGAAACTGTTCCCAGCATTTCCCTGACATCCCAACAGGAGACAGTGGAACCAGGACTGTCGGGAGCAGCATCAGGGGACTTGCCACCATTCCCCAAGACCCCCAATATTGTGCAAACCACAGATTCCTGTGTCTGCTCGACATGGAGCCTGACACAGCTGCTGCAGCTGGTCAGGCAAGTAGCCCTGCAAGTGTCAAGGCGAAGCGAAACCTGTCTTCTCTGTGAGGCCCTCAGGGGGACACCAACAACTAAATCAGGTCGGTCGAGGAAATCTCAGTCTTCGACCTCAGCCAAAGTCGAGGACTGAGCACGGAGACGATTAGGGAAGAATCCCCAGATGCACCTGGCAACTGGCATGGAGACTCTCCAATCCTGAGTGCACAGGAGCGAGTCCCTGTGTTCCCCGTTGTAACTTGAGAGGACTCCGCCACAACTGGAGAAAAAACAAAAGATTCTCCCCGCAAGCGGGGAAGGACCTCGTCATCTGTGGCGTCTCNGGCAACTGGCATGGAGACTCTCCAATCCTGAGTGCACAGGAGCGAGTCCCTGTGTTCCCCGTTGTAACTTGAGAGGACTCCGCCACAACTGGAGAAAAAACAAAAGATTCTCCCCGCAAGCGGGGAAGGACCTCGTCATCTGTGGCGTCTCGGGGGAAAGAACATCTTCTCTCTTGGACCTCCAAAGTTTCATACACCTTCTTGCTGTGTCCAAGTAGTTTCTCACGCCACCCGTCCTCACTCGAGGTGACACCGAAGTTCCTGCCATGAATGTAAAGGAGCCCCTGTATCCCTGCTGAGCTTCAGATGAAGGTCCCTTTCCCGCTCTGTCGAGAAATGTTTCCCAACATTTCCCTCACATCCCAACAGGAGACAGTCGAACCAAGAATGTCGGGAGCAGCATCAGGGGACTTGCCACCATTCTACAAGACCCCCAAATACCTCGTTCACTCCAGATGAACCTGATTTCCCTGCACTTGGTCGACTGTCACCCTGAGGCTCGAAGCCTGACACACTGGCACGTGTGACCCACCCGGGTGGTACATTGAGGTCAAGTCATAGATCCCTGCGTCCACTCGATGGGGATCCTTTCATAGCTGCTATAGCCTCAGAGGCAATAGCCAGTGTACGTCTCCAGGCAACACGAGGCCTGACTTTCCTGTGGG
>SJYD01062166.1:0-10896 GCA_006408635.1 Nanger granti
GCCAAAAGGCCTACTGACATTTCACGGCCCTTCTCTGATAAGGCTCTCTCAACCAGAAGACTTATTTGCCCTAACAGTGCTGTTCTTTTCCAAAATCCGGTGCCACTCTCAGAAAGCACTAAATAAAGTTGCATGCTTACATAGCAAGGACACAACAATTTATAACAAAGAGGAGTACAGTGATTTATAACAAAGAAAAAATTCATTAACTCAGAAGTCAAGTATTACTAACATCAAAACTACTATATTCCTATTTCTGCATCCCATTTACATTGATTAATATCCTCCCCGGTGCCTAAAAGATAAAGAATATGGAGGCCTGGCAGCAGTCATTGACTCAACAGTGAAACCCATCATCAGTATAATTTTTAGCTTTTTAGAAAAGGCTCTATATCTTTAAGATGCTTTAAGCTGCATGCCTTTCGTGTATGGATGTGAGGCACGGCTCCAGCACCCTCTCCTCATTCCACAGGCACAGACCCGGGATGAAGGAGTTAGCTCTTGTGATTCTGACATGTTTCTTCTTTCTTTCGGTTGATTTGACTGGAAAAAATGTTAAGGTGCTTATTGTTCTTTAGAGAAGCATGAGAAAACACAAAGCCTTCTGCAGTTGTACTCAGAAAATAATCTATAAAGTAACCATTGACATTTCTTCAAGGATTTTTGAAAAGAATGCCCCAGGATGAGCACATAGGCCACAGCGTGAGGACACGGGAAAGATTATTATCTGAGACCTGTTTGTGAGGGAAATGTTTATGGCAAAAAAGTTTGCTGAGCTTAGGGTTTAGGAATAATTAAGAATAGCTAGAAGCATTTTTAGGAGCTAGTGAGCTTAAGATACTAGGGGCAAGCAGGTTTTAGAAAGATAAAAAATAAACTGAGGAATGTAGTATCCAGCCCAGACATAAGCAAGAGTTACAATGTAATCACAAGTAAATATGTTTCTGAGAGAATCGCTGAAGCAGGAACTTTGTTTGAAGGACAAGAAGAAGACAATAAATCTGGGTGAGGGAGAGCTGAAAATGTAAAATCTCTGACCTAATGCTTTTGGAAAAGTATAAAAGAAGATCTGATGCTTGAAATAAACATGTAGTCCAGTACCTCGAGTCAGAGGCTACATCATTTCCCGCCAACACCGCTCGTCCCTTCAGGCTGATCCCCTGGCTGCCGTTGAGAGAATCGCTGAAGCAGGAACTTTGTTTGAAGGACAATAAGAAGACAATAAATCTGGGTGAGGGAGAGCTGAAAATGTAAAATCTCTGACCTAATGCTTTTGAAAAAGTATAAAGGAAGATCTGATGCTTGAAATAAACATGTAGTCCAGTACCTCGAGTCAGAGGCTACATCATTTCCCACCAACACCGCTCATCCCTTCAGGCTGATCCCCTGGCTGCCGGAGCTGGACTCTGGCACCTTATCCTTTTATTTTCTTCAGAAACAGCTTCCCCAGAGCATGGTGCCAGGTAGAAAACTGTGTGTTGCTTGTGGTGTGTGTAATGAAAAAAAATCATAAAATGTAATCATATCATCATTCTAAATGTATGCAAAGCACTAGAATATGTGATTGTCCATAGAGTGCTGCAGTATCTTTAAGATTACAAATTTAAAATGTCCAAGGTGAGAATAAGGGGAGAATAAATTTTTGTTTTGTATTCTTCTGCATCTTTAGGTTTTGTATGGCATGTATAAAGTGAAATGCTGAAAAATAAAATTAAAACCTTCAAATAAGAAATAATTGAGTTGTTCTCAGTTGTCTAACGTGGTGGCATTCAGAGGGAACCAGGTGTTTCCAAGCGTATTCTTCAGCTTCCTCTGTGTGAGCATCTATAGTCCACCCTTACACTTTTTACCCTCCCATTCACTCTGAGGTATAGGTTCCCTCCTGCCTTTTCTTGCTACTGTGTATAGCTTGGGAAGACAGTGTCTTAATGTACATGGAGTATGAATTATATTTTAGAACAATCTTGTGGGTTTTAGCACTTATACAGACTCATGTAGCCACTACTACATTCAGGATAAAAGATAGTTCCATTACTCCAAAAAACTATTTTGTGATAGATTTGTGTAGTTAAACATTTCATTGATACCTAACCTGGAAACAGTTGATCACATTAGTGCTTCTGTATGTTTTGTATTTTACCAGATGCTCATATAAATAGAATCATTATATTTTGTGTTTTGAGGTTGGCTCCTTTCCCTTGAAATAAAGCTTTTGATATTTAACCATGGTATTAGAGGTATTAATACTTGATTCCTATTTGCTGAGTAGTACTCCAGTGAATTAATGTACAGTAATTCGACCATTTAATCTCTAGAACATTTATGTTTTTTCCAATTGGGATGACTATAAATTAATGTGGAGTCCTGCCCCAAGGGCACAGAAGAGCCCAGCACCAAGGTCATCTCGGAAGCTGATGGAGCCCCATTATAGTAATTGTCAAAAGCCCCCATGAACATCACCGGTAGGCTTCCTGACAATATATTAGGCAAAAATATAACCACCCTATATCACCCTAATGCCAACTTTGCAGCAGAAATTTTCTTTGTCTTGAAGCTATAAAAATTGGCTACTAACTCACAAAAAAGGGTCAAATTTGCACTGAGAGTGCACCTGAGACCCTAGCAGTGCCCACCTGATCTCTGCTCTTTGTTCTTAATAAGCTCCCTCTTTTCTACAATACTCCATGTCTGGAAATTGTTTGCAAACCCATGGTTCAGACTGCCACAACAATTAAGATGCTGTAAACATTCATGTAAACATTTGTGTGTGAATATCAGTTTCCACTTTTCTATGGTAAATATCTAAAAATGAAATGACTGGGTCATGTGGTTAGAGCAGGTACAACTTTATAAGAAACTGCCAAACTCTTTCTAGAGTGGCCGTACCATTCTGCACTCCTACTAGAAAACAATTCAGAGTTCCAATTACCTCATACCCTTACCAGCACCTGGTATTGTTAGTTTCAATTTCTTGTTTCACTATTTATTATTGATATTTAATTCTATGCATTATAATAAGTATGGGATGGTATTTCATTGTGTTGTCATTTGAATCCATTGAATAATAATAATCCTGTGCTTATTTACTGTTTGTGTTCCTTCTGGGCATCTTTAATCCATTTTATAAACATTATAATAGACTTTATTTTAAAGGCAACCTTAGGTTTACAGAAGAGTTTTGCAGAAAATACAGAAAATTTAACATTGATTAATATCCTCCCCGGTGCCTAAAAGATAAAGAATATGGAGGCCTGGCAGCAGTCATTGACTCAACAGTGAAACCCATCATCAGTATAATTTTTAGCTTTTTAGAAAAGGCTCTATATCTTTAAGATGCTTTAAGCTGCATGCCTTTCGTGTATGGATGTGAGGCACGGCTCCAGCACCCTCTCCTCATTCCACAGGCACAGACCCGGGATGAAGGAGTTAGCTCTTGTGATTCTGACATGTTTCTTCTTTCTTTCGGTTGATTTGACTGGAAAAAATGTTAAGGTGCTTATTGTTCTTTAGAGAAGCATGAGAAAACACAAAGCCTTCTGCAGTTGTACTCAGAAAATAATCTATAAAGTAACCATCGACATTTCTTCAAGGATTTTTGAAAAGAATGCCCCAGGATGAGCACATAGGCCACAGCGTGAGGACACGGGAAAGATTATTATCTGAGACCTGTTTGTGAGGGAAATGTTTATGGCAAAAAAGTTTGCTGAGCTTAGGGTTTAGGAATAATTAAGAATAGCTAGAAGCATTTTTAGGAGCTAGTGAGCTTAAGATACTAGGGGCAAGCAGGTTTTAGAAAGATAAAAAATAAACTGAGGAATGTAGTATCCAGCCCAGACATAAGCAAGAGTTACAATGTAATCACAAGTAAATATGTTTCTGAGAGAATCGCTGAAGCAGGAACTTTGTTTGAAGGACAAGAAGAAGACAATAAATCTGGGTGAGGGAGAGCTGAAAATGTAAAATCTCTGACCTAATGCTTTTGAAAAAGTATAAAGGAAGATCTGATGCTTGAAATAAACATGTAGTCCAGTACCTCGAGTCAGAGGCTACATCATTTCCCACCAACACCGCTCATCCCTTCAGGCTGATCCCCTGGCTGCTAGAGCTGGACTCTGGCACCTTATCCTTTTATTTTCTTCAGAAACAGCTTCCCCAGAGCATGGTGCCAGGTAGAAAACTGTGTGTTGCTTGTGGTGTGTGTAATGAAAAAAAATCATAAAATGTAATCATATCATCATTCTAAATGTATGCAAAGCACTAGAATATGTGATTGTCCATAGAGTGCTGCAGTATCTTTAAGATTACAAATTTAAAATGTCCAAGGTGAGAATAAGGGGAGAATAAATTTTTGTTTTGTATTCTTCTGCATCTTTAGGTTTTGTATGGCATGTATAAAGTGAAATGCTGAAAAATAAAATTAAAACCTTCAAATAAGAAATAATTGAGTTGTTCTCAGTTGTCTAACTTAGTGGCATTCAGAGGGAACCAGGTGTTTCCAAGCGTATTCTTCAGCTTCCTCTGTGTGAGCATCTATAGTCCACCCTTACACTTTTTACCCTCCCATTCACTCTGAGGTATAGGTTCCCTCCTGCCTTTTCTTGCTACTGTGTATAGCTTGGGAAGACAGTGTCTTAATGTACATGGAGTATGAATTATATTTTAGAACAATCTTGTGGGTTTTAGCACTTATACAGACTCATGTAGCCACTACTACATTCAGGATAAAAGATAGTTCCATTACTCCAAAAAACTATTTTGTGATAGATTTGTGTAGTTAAACATTTCATTGATACCTAACCTGGAAACAGTTGATCACATTAGTGCTTCTGTAAGTTTTGTATTTTACCAGATGCTCATATAAATAGAATCATTATATTTTGTGTTTTGAGGTTGGCTCCTTTCCCTTGAAATAAAGCTTTTGATATTTAACCATGGTATTAGAGGTATTAATACTTGATTCCTATTTGCTGAGTAGTACTCCAGTGAATTAATGTACAGTAATTCGACCATTTAATCTCTAGAACATTTATGTTTTTTCCAATTGGGATGACTATAAATTAATGTGGAGTCCTGCCCCAAGGGCACAGAAGAGCCCAGCACCAAGGTCATCTCGGAAGCTGATGGAGCCCCATTATAGTAATTGTCAAAAGCCCCCATGAACATCACCGGTAGGCTTCCTGACCATATATTAGGCAAAAATATACCCACCCTATATCACCCTAATGCCAACTTTGCAGCAAAAATTTTTTTTTGTCTTGAAGCTATAAAAATTAGCTACTAACCCACAAGAAAGTGTCGAATTGGCACTGAGAGTACACCTGAGACCCTAGCAGTGCCCACCTGATCTCTGCTCTTTGTTCTTAATAAGCTCCCTCTTTTTTACAATACTCCATGTCTGGAAATTCTTTGCAAACCCATGGTTCAGACTGCCACAACAATCAAATGCTGTAAACATTCATGTAAACATTTGTGTGTGAATATCAGTTTCCACTTTTCTATTGTAAATATCTAAAAATGAAATGACTGGGTCATGTGGTTAGAGCAGGTACAACTTTATAAGAAACTGCCAAACTCTTTCTAGAGTGGCCGTACCATTCTGCACTCCTACTAGAAAACAATTCAGAGTTCCAATTACCTCATACCCTTACCAGCACCTGGTATTGTTAGTTTCAATTTCTTGTTTCACTATTTATTATTGATATTTAATTCTATGCATTATAATAAGTATGGGATGGTATTTCATTGTGTTGTCATTTGAATCCATTGAATAATAATAATCCTGTGCTTATTTACTGTTTGTGTTCCTTCTGGGCATCTTTAATCCATTTTATAAACATTATAATAGACTTTATTTTAAAGGCAACCTTAGGTTTACAGAAGAGTTTTGCAGAAAATACAGAAAATTTGCCTAGATCCCTTATTCCCTGAACACTCTTCCACCTAGTAACAGCTTGTGTTGGTGTGGTATGTCCATTATAATTGATGAGCCAACTTCAACTGGGCACCAACCTCCACCTGTCCATTCCAACTCCCCTCCTAAATCCCTAGTGACTACTGATCTTTTTACCATCTCTATAGTTTTGCCTTTTACTGCATGTCATATAGTAGAAATCAAATAGTTGTGTAGCTTTCTCAGACTGACTTCTTTCGCTGAGAGAAATGCATTTGAGTTACCTCCATGCCTTTTTGTGGCTTGATAGTGCATTGCTTCTAACTGATGAATAACATTGCTCGTGATTCAGATGGTAAAGAATTTGCCTGCAGGAGACCTGAGTTCAATCCCTGGGTTGGGAAGAACCCTGGAGAAAGAAATGACTACCCACTCGAGTATTCTTGCCTGAAGAATTCCCTGGACAGAGAAGCCTGGCAGGTCATAGTCCATAGGTCACAAAGAGTCAGACACGACTGAGTGACTATCACTTTCACATTCCATCACAAGTGTGCTTCACAGTTTGTTTATCCATTCTCCTGGTGAAGGATATATTGGTTTCTTTCAAAGAATTCTTAAGCCATAATAATCATATTAGAAATTTTTTGAAATAGCTAAAGTCAAATTATTTGGCAGTGGCGTTACTTTCTGGATGTGAAACCAGCACCTAGGAACTTTCAGTTACCTGGAGAAGACCAAAACAGTACCTCACTTTCTAAAGAGGGAAGCTATCAGCTTGATTTTCTAGCTTGAACATGTATGGGTTCCATGTCCCAGATGTACTGGGGCACAATGAGCCCATGAGGGCAGGTCTGGTGGGGAGGGTGGTAGTGGGAATACTGTTCTCAACTGAGAATGCATCTTTTACCATCTCCCTGCTGGTTTTTTACAGGGAGCCACTGAGATGTAGACTTTTCAAAACCTCCTAATACAAACAACAATCAGGCAGTTTAGGGCTTTCAACCTCTTCTTATTACTCTCCACTGGCATCCAATTACTATTATCTTTATCTTTCTATGTGTGTCTATATATAGACACACATAGATATAGATAGATATTTTGATATTTGTTTTCCTCTCAGATTTTCTTCTAATATTCTTTGATATATTTTCAGTACTAATACTTCAAAATGTTATATGGCAAAGCTGATCATCTATCTGAAATTTGTTTAACCTCTCTGGAATTTATATGAATCAGTGTAAAGAATGGTGGAAAGAGCATTAAGATTTGAAAATAGTCTACACAGGGGCTGAGTGGGCTCCTCTCACGAGCCCACCTCCCGTGGTCCCCTCCCTTGGACCTTGCCTAGAAACAGATGAGATCCGGGACAGGCCTCTCCACTGACCTTGCTGGACTGACATCCACACACCTGCCCACATTTCATCCACCGGTTACAAGGGCGAGTGAAATCCCATTCCCTCGGATCCTCTCTCTCTCTCTCTCACCTCTTTTCCAAGTCCTAGCGCTAGGCAGGAGGAATCCCACAGCCCTCAGGCCCTCGGCCTTGTGCTCCATCTGACTTTGAAACAGGGGACGCCCGTTTCAAAGCAGACTGTTATTACTCTCTCAGAATGGGACGCCTTTTCTCTCAGCCCTTTCTCCTCGCTTTCTCTAGTCCCTGTCTAACCTCCCTATTCTGCCGCAATGGGAAATTCTCAATCTCAGCCCTCAAAATCTACTCCTCTAGGATGCCTTCTCCAAAACCTAAAAGCTTTGGGCTTCCAAGGGGAGATAAGACCAAAAAGACGTATTTACTATTCTAACACTGTCCGGCAGCAAAAAAGACTTCATAACAGATCCAAATGTCCAGAAAATGGAACTCTTGCTTATAATATTCTACGGGACCTCGGTAACTTCTGCCACCGCAAGAGCAACTGGTTAGAATCCCTTATGTTCAGTCTTTCTTTGCTCTTCACTCTCGATCCTCTCTCTGTAAATCTTTTCTACTTCTTAAATACTTACCCCACTCTGGGCCACATCCTCCTAATACAATGTCTCCTGATCCCTTTTCAGACTTTTCTTCTTCTTCCTTAGACCTTTCGGACCACAGCCTACCCCCTATTGCTCCCAGTCCCTTAGCAGCCACTTCAGATCCAGTTCCACAATCTCCACCTTGCGTCCCCTCCTCCCTCCCTCCTTCTCAAGCACAGACCTCTGCCACCTCTGCAGCTCCCAACCCCTCTCCCCAGCCTGTGCCTGAGAAAGGCTCTGAGTCCTCAGCCCCACCCTCTACCCTGAGGGTCCCAAGCCTTTACCACACCTCCCTAGATCCCTTGTCCTGAACAACTTTAAAATAGGAAATTTCACTGCAGGACCCTTGCCCTTCCCTTGCCCTACACCTCCCTTTTCAGGAAGTAGCTGGAGCAGAAGGCATTGTTTTGTTCAAGCCCCATTCTCCCTCACTGATCTATCTCAGATTGAAAAACATCTTGGCTCCTTCTCCTCAGACCCTGATAATTATTTAAAAGAGTTCAAGTATCTTACCCAGTCTTACTGTTGTAGCCACGTGTTCCAGGAAACAAACTCAGAAAGACAATTCAGATAGTGAAGCGCAGTTTATTACACTGGTGGGCCCAAGACAAGGACTCCAACCAGTTTTTGTGAAAAGCTTTATATACTCTAAGTGTATGGGCTCAAACCCACCTTCCCAAATTCCCTAAAACTAGTCTGAAGAAAAGGAAAGAAAGATACAGTCAAAGTTAACCCGTGATTCATATGCTTTAAACCTAGGTAGTTAACAGTGGACAATTATCAATAAGCCTGTGGTCATACCCCAATAAGCATAATAGAATTTATGATTTTATTCAGTTACACAGATAATAAGAGTATTCTTTTAGGTGACAGAGAGTCTAGGTATGAGCCCTTGGGCTCTTCCATCCAGAGAGTCTGGTTTCCCAGTTGCTATGTCATTTCCATAGATACTGGGCATATAGCTCAAAGTCCACAGTCCGACTCAAGATGGAGTCCTGTTTTCAAGATAGAACCTGTTCTGTTTGTTTCCTCCTTCATTACGACCTAACCTGACATGATGTTTACATCATACTTTCCTCCACTCTTCTCCCAGAAGAGAAGGAACGAGTATGGCACGCCTCTCAGGCACATGTTGATGAGAGACACAGGACAGACAACACTAAGCCAATAAGGGCCATGGCTGTCCCCTTAGATGATCCCAACTGGAATTATCAGGCAGGGAGACCTGGATGAGCAGCCTGTAATCACATGGTTGCTTGTCTCATTGTGGGCCTTCACAAGGCAGGGCATAAAGCCATCAACTTTGATAAGCTCCAGAAGATAACTCGAAGACTAGATGAAAACCCAGTATAATTTCTAGCCAAGTTAACAGAAACACTACAAAAATATATAAAATTAGACCCCACTTCAGCAGAGGGCACCATTGTCCTTAACACCCATTTTATCTCCCAGTCGTCCCCAGATATTCAAAAGAAACTAAGAAAGGCAGAAGGGCCTCAAACTCCTCAACAAGACCTTTTAAATTTAGCCTTTAAGATTTTCAATAACCAAGAAGAACAAGCAAAACTAGAGAAGGCCCAATGAGATCAGGCTGAATATCACCTTTTAGCCACTGACCTACATGGCTCCAAGCTTCCATCAACCAACAAAAAAAGGAAGCCACCTTGCCCTGCTTCAATTGTGGCAAAGAAGACCACTGGGCCCACTCCTGTCTAAAGTCAAGGCCCCCTCCAGGTTCGTGTCCCAGCTGTGGCATAAAGGGACATTGGAAGGTTGACAGAGCAAGCCATCTTATCAGTGAGACCCCATGTGGGCCCTATCAAGAATAAATGAAATGAGTAAATTAAATCATAGATTTAAACAAGTCAAAATGTTACTGGAAGAGCCAATTTTGTCTCCATGTTGTATCTGCTTCTTTGACTTTAACGTTCCTATTGCTTTTGCTCACTAAAAAGATATTGTTTATGCATAATGGCCTGCCTCGGGGAGCCCTGCCCCTCTACTTGAATGTGAAACCAACATGAAATGTTCTAGAAGTCATTAAATATCTGTTGGGAGCTCAAGAGGAATATAACTGGGGTATAGGGAAGAGGTTAGGAGCTGGATCAATAGAAAGACCCTGTAACAGAGTAGTATAAAATTTCCCACAATTTTGAAGTGCTTGAAAGAAAAAGTTTTACTGGAAGGAAAAACTCTCAACAAATATATGTTTGCGAGATTTTGAACTATGTTTTCAAAGATAGCAGAACTTAAACCTGTAGGAACCTGATCATTTGCGCTTATATTCTGCCTAAATATAAGGTTGGATAGACAGCCTTAACATATCAAACACATATACCTGTACTCCCAGCAATAATCTCTGAAATTATGATAAGAATGTAAAATTTCTATTGAAATACTGACAAGTAAAAATAGAAAATACTGTATCTTTCAAAAATGTATTTTCTCTAAAGAACAATGATGAGATAATGTTGTAGCCACATGTTCCGGGAAACAAACTCACTCAGAAGGACAGTGCAGATAGTGGAGTGCAGTTTATCACACCGGCGGGCCCAAGGCAGAGTTTCCTCTCAGCCAAGGACCCTGACCACCATTTGTGAAAATCTTTTATACCCCATGTGTACGTGTCTGAACCCACAACTCCAAATTCCTTGAGACTTACATAAACCAAGGAAAATATATCCCAATAACCTCATCATTCATGTGCTATGTGCTCATGTGCTCAAACAGTCAAACAATTAGCCAATAATCAATAAACCCAAGGCTACACTATGATAGATACAGAAAAGTTTATGGCCTGTCTGGAGGAAGGGGTGATTAGTGTATGTTTTCTCTTAGGCGATGAGTAACCTAAATCAAGGTTCCCCTGTCTGGAGGGGGTCTTATCCTTCTGTTGTTGTTTTCATAGGCACTAAACACAGAGTTCAGAGTCCATTGGAGAGGTGGCCAAGCATGATCAGCATGAACAGGCCTAAGATGGAGTCCAGGCCCTATGA
>SJYD01062167.1:13339-32558 GCA_006408635.1 Nanger granti
TGGGGAATTGTGGCACAACACCTGGAGTTCCTCCTGCCTCTCCTGGTTAGAGCACCTTCTCTTGGTTTGCTAGGGGAGTGCCGGGAATTATTTCCAGATGGAGCAGGGAAAGAGACGCTCATCTGGAGCTGTGCAGGGGATAATCACGGCAGAACCCACGGTGTTCCTCTCGAGGAGTACTTTTGGATCCGAAAACTTCATGGGTCGAAGAAAAGATGTAAAGGACATTTCTGAGGTTCAAGAGGAAAGAGACGATTTTCCCTGAGAAGACGCAGCATACAAGGGCCTCACACTGCCTACAGGGGAGAAGCTCCTAGATTTTCTAAAATTGTGGTGTGGTCCTCTCGAGTTAATTTGCGAACCTCAGGGACCTGCCCTGTGGCCTCAGCAGAGGCCAGTCTCCGAGCGAGTTATTCCCTGAGAAGACGCAGCATACAAGGGCCTCACACTGCCTACAGGGGAGAAGCTCCTAGATTTTCTAAAATTGTGGTGTGGTCCTCTCGAGTTACTTTGCGAACCTCAGGGACCTGCCCTGTGGCCTCAGCAGAGGCCAGTCTCCGAGCGAGTTACCAGGGTCCTTTGGAAATTCCTTCCCAATCGGTGCTGGATTCTCTGTCCTCGTCTGGAGCTGAGGCTGAAGCCTGAGCTGTCATCATCCATGCTGCCATGGGACTTAGAGTTCCCCTGGAGCCTCCACAGGGGAGTCAGGTCTCATGTCATGAGGAAACATGCATGGCTCTTTTCATCCCGAGCTGCAGCAGCAATTTCAGGTTTCCCATTCGAGCGGACACAGGGAATTTAGGATTTCCCTCGAGGTGCCACTGGGCTGTCACACGTGCCAGGGTGGCGTGAATAGATCCTCGGGCTGAGTCGAGGCAACTCAGGAAAATCAAGTTCGTGTGGAGTGGACTGAATCATTTGGGGATCTTGGGGAATTGTGGGACGACCCCTGGAACTCCTCCAGACTATTCTGGGAAGAACACCTCCTCTTGGGATGCGAGGGGAGTGCCGGGAATCCTTTTCCGACAGGGCATGGAAAGGGGACCTCATATGGAGCTTAGCAGTGGAAAACGGGGCACCTCTTTAATCACGGCAAAACCCCCGGTGTTCTTCTTGAAGGATACTTGTGGGTCGGGGAATTTCGTGGGTCGCAGCAAGTGTGTGCAGGACATTTTCGAGGTTCAATAGGAGAGGGGTGATTTCCCCTGAGAAGCTGCAGCAGACAAGGGCCTCAGCCCGCCTGCAGGGTAGAAGCTCCGTTTTTTTTTTTTTTTTTCTTTCTCAAGTTTCGGAGAAGTCCTCTCAAGTTACGACGTGGACCTCAGGGACCTGAACCTGTGGCCTCAGGAGAGGCCAATCTCCGTGTGAGTTTCGAGGGGCCTCAGCTCATTCCTCTCCACTCGGTGCTGGGTCCTCAGTCCTCATCTGCAGCTGAGGTTGGAGCCTTAGCTTTCGTGGACCGTGCTAACATGGGTCTTTGGGTTCTCCTGGAGACTCCACAGGGGTGTAAGGACTCCTCTCACCTGGTGACGTGCATGGCTGCTTTCCTCCTGAGCTGCAGCAGCAGTGTCCGTCTTCCCGTCGAGAGGACACAGGGATCTGTGACTATCCCTTGAAGTGCCACAGAGCTGTCACATTTGTCAGCATGACGTGAGTCAGTCTTCCTGGTGACAGTCGTGGCAGTGCAGGGCAATTAGATTCATCTGGAGTGGACTGAGATATCTGAGGTTCTTGGAGAATAGTAGCACGACCCCTGGAATTTCTTTAGATACTCCTGTGCGGAGCCTCTCCTCTTGGGAAGCCATGGGAGTGCCGAGAATCTTTTCCCGGTGGAGCAGGGAAAGGTACCCTCATCTGGAGCTGAGCATGGAAAACTGGGCTCCTCTTGAGTCGTGACGGTACCCTCCTTCTTCCTCTCGAGTGTGGACGGGTGGAACGGATAATTTTGTGGGTCGCAGCAAGGGTGTGAAGGACTCTTTCGAGGTTCAAGAGGGAAGGGGTGATTTCCCTCAAGACGCTACACTGGACACGATCCTCAGCCCACTTGCAAGGGAGAAGCTCCTGGTTTTTCTCGAGTTGCGGCTGGGTCCTCTCGAGTTATGACGAGTACCTGATGGAACCGCTTTTGTGGCGTCAAGAGAGGCCAGTCTTTTTGCCACTTTCGACGGGCCTCTGGGGATTTCTTGTCAGTCAGAGCCGGGTTCTCAGTCCTCATCTGGACTTGAGGCCAGAGCCTGAGCTTTCCTCGCCCAAGCTGACATGGGTCTTGGGGTTCCCTTGAAGCCTCCACAGTGGAGTCAGGTTTTGTCTCGCGTGGAGACGTTCACGAACGCTTTCCGCCCAAGCTGCAGCAGTAGTGTCAGGATTCAATTACGATCATATACAGGGATCTCTTGCTTTCCCTCGATGTGCCACAGGTCTGTCACACGTGCCAGCATTGTGTGAGTCGAACCTCCGGGGGACAGTCGAGGTAGTGCAGGGCAACCAGGTTCATCTGGAGTGGACTGAGACATTTGGGGGTCTTGGGGAATGGGGGCTCGACCCCTGGAGTCCTTCCGAATCTCTTGGTGAGTGCACCGCCTCTTGGGATGAGAGAGGAGCGCCAGGCATCCTTTCCCGACGGAGCAGGGAAAGGGATCCTCATCTGGAGCTGAGCAGGGGAAAATGAGGCTCCTCTTGAGTCTCGGCATGACCCTCGGTATTCCTCTTGAGTGGGGTCGGGTGGGTCAGTCCCAACTTTGAGAGGCACATGATGTTTTAGACTTCCTAAAGGCAAATTCTTATGGGAAGTTAGAAATTATTAGTACAGTGGGTTGGTTGTGAATTATATTGGTGAAGCGTTTTTTCATCTGTTGTGTGAATAATTGCTGCTAATTCCATGCCCTAGATGGCATAAGAGCTCTCAGGTTAAACCTCTCTGATGACACATGATTGTTTACTACCTCTCAACCATAAACAGCACAGAGAGCTTTGGAGTATTTTGAGAGTCTTAATTTTAATAGGGCTTTTTCTTCTTGTTGTGTCAATGATTGCTGCCAGACCTCCATATCCCTATGCACCTGGGAATATATTAATCAATGTATTTGGAATATAGAAGATGACATATAGTAATTTTTAAGGTTAGCAATACTAGACTTCTTGAGTAAATGGACTTTCTCTTTTGTAATAGATCACTGTACTTTGTTATAAATCACTCTCTCCTTGCTATATGAAAATGTAACTTTATCACTATTTTAAGACTAAGTAGATCTTAACAGGAACATTGGTGAAAGGATTATTGTTTGTTGGGCTGATGTTTTCTGCTAAATCTCCATATTCCCTGTCCTTATAATGAATATAATTAGCATATAGGAGAATGAGCATTAACCTTTAAGCATATAGGAGGAATAAGTATATAGGAGAAATAAGAATTAAGCTTTAAGATTAATCATGTTAACCTTGGCTTAAATAAATTCCTTTCTTGATTGTAACTCACTACACCCTCACCCTATAGGTATGCAACTTTATTTGGAGGGTGATGCCTGGTTTAAGAAAATCACCCTTGGAAAAAAATTAGTTTCTTGGTTATCAGAAAGAAAGGGTTGTAAATGTCAGCAGGCAGAAATGGCTTGAAGATGATGTAAAACCCCTAAGACCTTTTTTATGTGAAGCAACTGATTTTAATAAGGTCAGGACTACTGACCCACGCGTGACTCTGTATTCATCCCTATGTGTAACAAAAGGTATATAAGCAAACCCAAAAGTAAAGAAATCAGATCAGTTTCCGGAAAGACTGATTCCCTCATGGCGTTCTTTTCTGCTCCCCGTTTTTCTGACTGAATTCCCATCTGGAGCATGGATGCTATTCCACATAAACCAAGTTATTCAGCGACTTTTTCTCCACTAATTTTTCTACTACACGATCCGTTTCTAATCTCTCTAAATATCTGTAATTATATATGTATTTTTCCAAGGACGCTGACTCCGTTCCCAGGTTCGAATCACCCTGGATCCACCGGGGCTGGACCCCGATACCAGTCCATTGTAGTTCGCTGATTCCTAGAATGTCTATGTTCACTCTTGCCATCCCATGTTTAACCACTTCCACTTTGCCTTGATTCCTGAACCTAACATTCCAGGTTCCTATGCAATATTGCTCTTTACACCATGGGACCTTGCTTGTTTCACCAGTCACATCCACAACGGGGTATTGGGTTTGCTTTTGTTCCATCACTTCAGTTTTTCTGGAGTTATTTCCACACTGATCTCCAGTAGCATATTGGGCACTAACTGACCTGCGAGTTCCTCTTTCAGTACCCTCTCATTTTGCCTTCTTATACTGTTCACGTGATTCTAAACGCAAGAATACTGAAGTGGTTTGCCATTCCCTTCTCCAGTGGACCACATTCTGTCAGCCCTCTCCATCATGACCCGTCCGCCTTGGGTGACCCCCTCATGCATGGCCTAGTTTCATCGTGTTAGACAAAACTGTGGTCCATGTGATCAGATTGGCTAGTTGTCAGTGTGTCTGCCATGTGATGCCATCTCACAACACCTACCACCTTACTTCGCGTTCTCTTACCTTGGTAGTGGGGTATCACTTCAGGGTTGCTCCAGCAAATTACAGCCAATGATGCTTACCTTGGACGAGGGATATCTCATCAGGGCCGCCCCTCCTGACCTTGAACATGGAGTTCTCGGCCCTCCTGCACCCAACACAACCTTTAGTGGTGTTGAAACTACAAATCTGTGTGCCAACCACAAGTAAAGCCAAGTGGCTCAGTCGTGTCTGACTCTTTGTGACTATATGGACTCTATCCCACCAGACTCCTCCATCCATGGAATTTTCCAAGCAAGAGGACTGCAGTCGGTTGCCATTTCCTTCTCCAGGGAACTTCCCTTCCCAGGGATCAAACCAGGGTCCCGCATTGAGGGCAGACACTTTGCCATCTGAGCCACCAGGGAATCAAGATTTCACAAATCAAAAAGATAGGAAATTGAACATAAGAGATGACTTGCAAGTGATGTATCTGATAAGCGATTTCTATGTAAAATAGACTAAGAACAAACAGCAGTAAAATCTTCAAGAAAAAACACATCATCCTTGTCCCATCCCCCAACACCAACTGCAACCTAAACACTTGATCTCACTCTAACCTATTCCTAAAACCTAAACCTAAGCTCACAATATCCATGTGAATTTAGATGCATACATCTATCCACAGGAGACACAGAGAGAAAGAGAAAAAGGAAGACAAAGACTGCATTTCAAATGAAAAAGAAAGGCATTTCTAGAGAGAGACACTGAACAAGACAGAGGAAATTAGTAGATTTTACAGACCTTTTCAGAAATCTATCTGTAAGTTAGAATCAATGACAGTGCCCATCCACTGAAGAAGTGGGAAAATGACCCAAGCTTATGAGAGTAATTGAAAGCAGGGATCAATTACAGGCACAGCCACTCATAAAAGCCGAGTTGGGGCACTTGAACATAAATCTCAATGGAAAAAAGAGGACCAGTAAGTTAGATCTTCTTTTAAATAAGTGAAGGTGACATTCTAGTCTTACTTTCATTCCTCCGTTGGGGGAAGTGTGGGCTTATCTCAAAACAGGTAGGAAAGGGAGTGACTTTTTGAGGACCCAGAGCGCATCCAGGCCTGCTTCTGCCCCATTCTATGCTAGGTCAGCCATGTATTGAATCTTGTCTTTGGGAAGTCCCAGGGAACAAGCTCCCTGTGATACCCGCCCCAGGTTGAAAGGCATGTAGGTGTAGTAGGCTGACAGACCAAGGCAGTAGATGAGAGATTGAACCAACGCTGCAAATGGAGAGACTATAGAATCCCTGAGAGGCATATGGCTTGTCAAGGGCCACACCACAGATGAGAAGAGCCTGTCTGAAAGAGCTGTACCTCAGAGCTCAGGTCCATACTGTACCCAGGCCTGCCAAAACTGTGGGGTGAGCGGTGTGGGTGACACTGTGCCTGCACATGATCTAAGCGGTTGCGTGAACAGACAGAAACCCAGAGATTCTCTTGGGGAGCTGTGTGTAAGGGACCTCCGCAGAGAAACCAGGAAATGACGTCACTTCCTGGCAACAGAACTCAACAGAACACGGAAATCAGATCCCCAGGCCTCACAGCTGAGAGGAGCCCCCAGCCAGTTCACGNGGTGAGCGGTGTGGGTGACACTGTGCCTGCACATGGTCTAAGCGGTTGCGTGAACAGACAGAAACCCAGAGATTCTCTTGGGGAGCTGTGTGTAAGGGACCTCTGCAGAGAAACCAGGAAATGATGTCACTTCCTGGCAACAGAACCCAACAGAACATGGAAATCAGATCCCCAGGCCTCACAGCTGAGAGGAGATCCCAGCCAGTTGATGGGAAGCCAGGATTCTTTGCTTTTTGCCCCTTCCCAGAAACAGGGGCCTCGGGAGAGGTCACCGGAAGAGTGTGTGGGAAACAACTTTCTGTTGCCTCAGGACCCCCCAAGAGGCCTCTGGCACTTTGCCCAATGGAACAGAAAGATAACACGGGAGCTTCAGCCTGGGCCAGGCCCCCTCTCGCATCCCACCAGGTTAACTATGAGTGCTTTCCCTGTGTGTGTGGATGGGGTTTTCCTGGAGTATCTCCGCTTCAAGCAAGCTCCTGCGGGTGTGGCTCAGAAGTCTGTGGGCTGGGCGTGTCCACAGCCAAGGGGAGAGCAAAGTAGGTGGCATGGGAATGTTTCCTGGCAACAGAACCCAACAGAACACGGAAATCAGATCCCCAGGCCTCACAGCTGAGAGGAGATCCCAGCCAGTTGACGGGAAGCCAGGATACTTTGCTGTTTTCCCCTTCCCCGAAACAGGGGCCTCGTGAGAGGTCACAGGAAGAGTGTGTGGGAAACAACTTTCTGTTGCCTCAGAACCCCCCAAGGGGCCTCTTGCCCTTTGCCCAATTGAACAGAAAGGTAACACGGGAGCTCCAGCCTAGGCCAGGACCCCTCTCGCATCCCACCAGGTTAACCGTGAGTGCTTTCCCTGTGTGTGTGGATGGGGTTTTCCTGGGGTATCTCTGCTTCAATCAAGCCTCTGCGGGTGTGGCTCAGAAGTCTGTGGGCTGGGCGTGTCCACAGCCAAGGGGAGAGCAAAGTAGGTGGCATGGGAATGTCCAGGTAGCACCAGCTGCCCAGGAAGACCCCACGCCCTCAGGGGCTTCTGCTTCATCCAGGGTGGGTTCTTGAGCAGGCACATGTTTCTACTGGTAGCAGAATTTCGAGGGGTCAGAGGCAGCCGCCATAGTGGTGAGGCCCAGCTCAGTAGACTCCAGGCATGGCTGACTGATGGTCAGTGTCATTTCAGAGCTTCCCAGTTGATGTGGCCAATGAGGGGGGCACCCGATTCACCTCCCCATGAAGGCGTCAGATCTCCAGACCCTGCCTATGAGGCCCAGGGCAGGCTCCAAGTGAATGTGCCCATGGAGGGATCAGCCCAACTGTGAATGAAGAGGAAGTGGGAAAGGCCTGCTTCACAAACACCACCCAGGACACACCCTGGGGCCCAGTCTCAAGCTTCAATGGAGCTTAGCACACCCGGCTCTGACCGTGAGCCCCAAGAACCCCTGCCTCTGAATCAGCAGGAGGACCTGCAGCCCAGCATGGCATAGCACAGAGTTGAGGAGGCTGGGGCTGTGCATATGAGTATGTGGGGAGGGGTGCTGAGCTACACAGGAAGGAGACCCCAGGGCTGGGTCTGGGCCTGTAACAAAGGTTGGCCTCACACTACCCATCTTCAACGTGGCAGTCAGAGTGAATCTTATGCTGGGTATTTGTGATTCTCTGGGAAGCTTTCTGCCCCCGAATACAGGCATCAAAATGCTGGCGATGGGTAACCTACTATTATCTCACAGCTCTAGCATTGGCCTCTCATTACAACCAGATTTCAATTCCAAGTCCTTTCCGTACAGCAGTGGGTGCTACAGGTGCAGGACCCAGGGATCCACTGAGGGGAGATCGAGATTTGAGAATTCCCTTTCCAAAGACTCTAGGCCTATTGAGGACGAGCGTCCTGTGGAATGTGAAAAGGTGGGAAATTCCAGAGCGGATTGGAAGGTAAGGAAGGTTGGGAAATGGAGCGTGGGCAGCCACATCAAAGGGACCTAGGGGAGTTCCCGGGCAGTTAGTTCTTTTGGCACTGCTGAGAGCCCATGAGCCCAGGATGGATTCTACTCCCCACTGCATCAAAGGGCTACAAACCAAATCCCCCGAACTGCCCACCCACCGTGACAGGAAACGGGGACTGGTGCACAGGCTGTGCCTGTGAAAGCCCACTTGCAACACGGGACTCCGTTCAGGGTCTCCACCTGGAAAGAAGACAGGGGCTTCCCTTCGATCTACGCACACAAACCTTGTTTAGGTATATAAGGGCAGAGCAGCCTCCCACTCTTCAAAGTGTGGGACGGGGAACTTATTAGGTCACAGCAAAAGGGTGAAGGAGCCATTCGAGGTACAAGAAGGAAGGAGTGATTTCCCCTGAGACGTCAGAGCAGATAAGGGCCTCACCACGCTTGCAAGGGAGAAGCTTCTGGTGTTTCTCGAGATTCGGTGGGGTTTCTCGAGTTAGGACGGGGAGCAAAGGGAGGCACCCTTGTGGCCTCAAGAAAGGACAATCTCCGTGCCAGTTGCCAGTCACCTTTGGGGATTCCTCTCCAATCGTCTCTAGGTGCCCGGTCCTCGACTTGTGCTGAGGCCAGTGCCTGAGCTTCCCTCGACCGTCCTGACCTAGATCTTGAGGATTCCCATGAGGCTCCCACAGAGGAGACAGTCTTCCTGTCACCTGGACACGTGCACGGCTACTTGCCTGACCAGATGCAGCAGCAGTGTCAGGCTCTATGTTGAATGGACACAGGGATATATGGCTTTCACTCGAGGCCCAAAGTGCTGTCACACGTGCTGGCGTTTTGGGCGTTGAGCCTCAGGGTGACAGTCAAGGCAGTGCAGGGAAGACAGGTTCATCTGCAGTGGACAAGGCATTTGGTGGGCTTGGAGAATGATGGCCGATCCCCAGATGCTCCTCCAGACTTTCCTACTGTGAGCACCTCCTTTTGGGATGCGATGGAAGCCCCAGGACACCTTAGACTAAGGAGCAGTTAAAGGGAGGTGACAGTCAATGCAGTGCAGGGAAGACAGGTTCATCTGCAGTGGACAAGGCATTTGGTGGTCTTGGAGAATGATGGCTGAACCCCAGATGCTCCTCTCGACTTTCCTACTGTGAGCACCTCCTTTTGGGATGCGATGGAAGCCCCAGGACACCTTCGACTAAGGAGCAGTTAAAGGGACTATCATCTAGAGCTTAGTAGGTGGAAAGTGGGCTCCTCTTGAGTCGCAGCGGTCCATTGGGGCTCCTCTTGTGTGCGACGGTTGTGGCCGGGAACTCCTTGTGTCACAGCAAGGGAGTGAAGGCGCCCGTCGAGGTCCAAGAGGGAAGTGGTGATTTGCCACGTGACGCTGGATCCGATAAGCACCTCAACCCGCTTGCAAGGGAGGAGCTTCTGGTGTTTGTAGAGTTGCGGTGGGGTTCCTCGAGTTACGACGGGGAGCCAAGGGATGGGCCCCTGTGGCAACAGGAGAGGACAGTCTCCGTGCCAGTTGACAGTCACATCTGGGAATTCCTCTCCAATCGCTTCTGGGTGCCCTGTCCTCGACTTGTACTGAGGACAGTGCCTGAGCTTCCTTCTACCGTCCTGACCTAGGTCTTGGGGTTACACTGGGGCTTCCAAAGAGGAGACAGGCTTCATCTCACCTGGACACGTGCACAGCTACTTGCCTGACAAGCTGCAGCAGCAGTGTCAGGCACCATGTCGAGCCGACAGAGGAATCTCCAGCTTGATCTCGAGGTCCAAAGTGCTGTCACAAGTGCCAGTGTGTCATGCGTCGAGCCTCGGGGTTACAGTCAAGGCAATGCGGGGCTCTCAAGTTCATCTGCAGTAGACAAGGCATTTGGGGTTCTTGGAGAATGGTGGCCGAATCCCTGATGCTCCAACCTAGGTCTTGGGGTTACACTGGGGCTCCCAAAGAGGAGACAGGCTTCATCTCACCTGGACACGTGCACGGCTACTTGTCTGACCAGCTGCAGCAGCAGTGTCAGGCTCCATGTCGAGCGGACAGAGGAATCTCCAGCTTGATCTAGAGGTCCA
The DNA here is from genome assembly GCA_006408635.1 of Nanger granti. Taxonomy (NCBI): domain Eukaryota; kingdom Metazoa; phylum Chordata; class Mammalia; order Artiodactyla; family Bovidae; genus Nanger; species Nanger granti. The sequence continues at coordinate 23,490 of SJYD01062167.1, forward strand.
AAGTGCTGTCACAAGTGCCAGTGTGTCGTGCGTTGAGCCTCGGGGTCACAGTCAAGGCAGTGCGGGGCTATCAAGTTCATCTGCAGTAAACAAGGCATTTGGGGTTCTTGGAGAATGGTGGCCGAATCCCTGATGCTCCTCACGAATTTCCTGTTGCGAGCATCTCCTCTTGGTATTCCAGCGAAGCTCCAGGGAACCTTTCTGTAAGGATAGCCTCGGGGTCACAGTCAAGGCAGTGCGGGGCTATCAAGTTCATCTGCAGTAAACAAGGCATTTGGGGTTCTTGGAGAATGGTGGCCGAATCCCTGATGCTCCTCACGAATTTCCTGTTGCGAGCATCTCCTCTTGGTATTCCAGCGAAGCTCCAGGGAACCTTTCTGTAAGGATCAGGAAAAGGGACGATCATCTGCAGCTTAGCAGGGGCAAACAGGGCTCTGTTGAGTCGCAGAGGATCCCTTGTTGTTCCTCTCGAGTTGAGACAGGTAGGGCGGTGGAATTCCTAGGTCACAGCAATGGGGGGAAAGAGCCCTTCAAGGTCGAAGAGGGAAGGGGTGATTTCCCCAGAAATGGAGCAGTGGATAAGGGCCTCACCGTGCTTGCAAGGGAGAAGCTTCTGGTAATTCTCGACTTGCGGCAGGGTTTCTAGAGTTACGAAGGGGAGCCCATGGACCCGCCCATGTGGCGTCAGGAGAGGCCACTCTTCTTGCCAGTTTCCATGCGCATTTGGGATTCCTCCCCAGTCAACGCTGAGACCTCATCCTCTTCTGTGCTGAAGCTGGAACCTGAACTTTCCTCGCCCATCCTGACAAAATTCTTGGGTTTCCCATTGAGCCCCCACAGGTAAGTCAGGCCTGGTCTTGTCTGGAGACGTACACTTCTGCTTGCCTCTGCAGCTGCAGCAGCTGTGAAAGTCTCCCTGTCGAGTAGACAGAGGTATCTGTGACTTGACCTCGAGGTAACGCCCGGGTCTGTCACACGTGCCCATGTGTCAGGCTTCAAGCCTCAGGGTGACAGTCGACCCAGTGCAGGACAGTCAGGTTCATCTGGAGTGAACGAAGTATTTCGGTGTCAGGGGAATGGTGGCAAAACACCTGATTCTGTTCTCGGCAGTCTTGGTTCGAGTGTCTCCTGTTGGGATGTGAGGAAAGTGCTGGGAACGCGTTCCCGACAGAGCAGGAAAGGGATTTCGGGCGTTGAGCCTCAGGGTGACAGTCAAGGCAGTGCAGGGAAGACAGGTTCATCTGCAGTGGACAAGGCATTTGGGGGTCTTGGAGAATGATGGCCGAACCCCAGATGCTCCTCCCGATTTTCCTACTGTGAGCACCTCCTTTTGGGATGCGATGGAAGCCCCAGGACACCTTAGACTAAGGAGAAGTTAAACGGACTATCATCTAGAGCTTAGTAGGGGGAAAGTGGGCTCCTCTTGGGTCGCAACGATCCATTGGGGCTCCTCTTGTGTGCGACGGTTGTGGCCGGGAACTCCTTGTGTCACAGCAAGGGAGTGAAGGCGCCCGTCGAATTCCAAGAGGGAAGTGGTGATTTGCCACGTGACGCTGGATCCGTTAAGCGGAGGGAGGCGCTTGCAAGGGAGGAGCTTCTGGTGTTTGTCGAGTTGCGGTGGGGTTTCTCGAGTTACAATGGGGTGCCAAGGGATGCGCCCCTGTGGCAACAGGAGAGGACAGTCTCCGTGCCAGTTCACAGTCACATCTGGGAATTCCTCTCCAATCACTTCTGGGTGCCCTGTCCTCGACTTGTACTGAGGACAGTGCCTGAGCGTCCCTCTACTGTCCTGACCTAGGTCTTGGGGTTACACTGGGGCTCCCAAAGAGGAGACAGGCTTCATCTCACCTGGACATGTGCACGGCTACTTGCCTGACCAGCTGCAGCAACAGTGTCAGGCTCCATGTCGAGCCGACAGAGGAATCTCCAGCTTGATCTCGAGGTCCAAAGTGCTGTCACAAGTGCCAGTGTGTCGTGCGTCGAGCCTCGGGGTGACAGTCAAGGCAGTGCGGGGCTATCAAGTTCATCTGCAGTAGACAAGGCATTTGAGGTTCTTGGAGAATGGTGGCCGAATCCTTGATGCTCCTCCCGAATTTCCTGTTGCGAGCATCTCCTCTTGGTATTCCAGCGAAGCTCCAGGGAACCTTTCGATAAGGGTCAGGAAAAGGGACGATCATCTGCAGCTTAGCAGGGGCAAACAGGGCTCTGTTGAGTCGCAGAGGATCCCTTGTTGTTCCTCTCGAGTTGAGACAGGTAGGGCAGTGGAATTCCTAGGTCACAGCAATGGGGGGAAAGAGCCCTTCAAGGTCGAAGAGGGAAGGGGTGATTTCCCCAGAAATGGTGCAGTGGATAAGGACCTCACCGTGCTTGCAAGGGAGAAGCTTCTGGTAATTCTCGACTTGCGGCAGGGTTTCTAGTGTTACGAAGGGGAGCCCATGGACCCGCCCATGTGGCGTCAGGAGAGGCCACTCTTCTTGCCTGTTTCCATGCGCATTTGGGGATTCCTCCCCATTCAACGTCGAGACCTCATCCTCTTCTGTGCTGAAGCTGGAACCTGAACTTTCCTCGCCCATCCTGACAAAAATCTTGGGTTTCCCATTGAGCCCCCACAGGAAAGTCAGGCCTGGTCTTGTCTGGAGAAGTACACTTCCGCTTGCCTCTGCAGCTGCAGCAGCTGTGAAGGTCTCCCCGTCGAGTAGACAGAGGTATATGTGACTTGACCTCTAGGTACCGCCCGGGTCTGTCACACGTGCCCGTGTGTCAGGCTTCAATATCTTGTCTGGAGAAGTACACTTCCGCTTGCCTCTGCAGCTGCAGCAGCTGTGAAGGTCTCCCCGTCGAGTAGACAGAGGTATATGTGACTTGACCTCTAGGTACCGCCCGGGTCTGTCACACGTGCCCGTGTGTCAGGCTTCAATCCTCGGGGTGACAGTCGACCCAGTACAGGGCAGTCAGGTTCATCTGGAGTGAACGAAGTATTTGGGTGTCAGGGGAATGGTGGCAAGACACCTGATGCTGTTCCCGGTAGTCTTGGTTCGAGTGTCTCCTGTTGGGATGTGAGGAAAGTGCTGGGAATGCGTTCCCGACAGAGCAGGAAAGGGCCTCTCATTTGGAGATCAGCAGGGATATTGAGGCTCCTTTACATTCATGGCGGGACCCTCAATGTTGCCCTCGAGTGAAGACGGGCGACACGAGAAACTTCTTGGGTCACAGCAAGAAGGTGAACGACACTTTGGAGGTCCAAGAGAGAAGAGGTTCTTTACACAAGATGCCACAGCAGACGAGATCCGCACCCCGCTTGCAAGGGTGAATCTTTTGGTTTTTTTCAAGTTGTGTTGGAATCCTCTCAGGTTACAACAGGGAATCCAGGAACTCGACCATGTGCACTCAGGATTGGACAGAATCCAAGCCAGTTTCCAGGTGCCTCTGGGGATTCTTCCCTAAATGTCTCGGTGCTCAGTCCTCGACTTTTGCTGAAGTTGGCGCCTGACTTTCCTCTACTGTACTGACCTGGGACTTGATGTAACCCTGAGGGTCCCACAGAGGAGAGAGGCCTCGTCTCGCCTGGACACGTGCACGGCTACTTGCCTGAGCAGCTGCAGCAACAGTGTCAGACTCCATGTCGAGCTGATACAGGGATCTGTGGCTTTACCTCAAGGCCCAAAATGCTGTCACACGTGCAGGTGTTTTGGGCATCGAGCCTCCGGATGACAGTCATGGCAGTGCAGGGCAGACAGGTTCATCTGCAGTGGACATGGCATTTGGGGGGTCTTGGAGAATGGTGGCCGAAACCCAGATGCTCCTCCCAACTTTCCTACTGTGTGCACTTCCTTTTCGGATGCGACGGAAGCCCCAGGACACCTTAGACTAAGGAGCAGGAAAAGGGACTCTCATCTAGAACTTAGCAGGTGCAAACTGGGCTCCTCTTGAGTCGCAGTGGATCCATTGGGGTTCCTCTTGGGTGTGACCGTTGTGGCAGCGAACTCCTTGTCGAGAGGACAGAGGGATCTGTGGCTCTCTCTCGAGGTTTAAATTGCTGTCACACGTGCCAGTGTGTCGTGTCTCGAGCCTCGGGGTGATCGGGGTGACAGTCAAGGCAGTACGGGGCTGTCAAGTTGATCTGCAATGGACAAGGCATTTCGGGGTCTTGGTGAAGGGTGGCTGAACCCCTGATACTCCTCTCCACATTCCTGTTGTGAGCACCTCCTCTTGGTATTCGAGCGAACCTCCAGGGAACCTTTCCCTAAGGGGCAAGAAATGGGACGATCATCTGGAGCTTAACAGGGGCAAACAGGGCTCTATTGTGTCGCAGCAGAACCCTTGTTGTCCCTCTCAAGTTGAGACGGGTAGGGCGGGCAAATTTGTGGGTCCCAACAAGGGGCTGAAAAAGCCCTTCGAGGTCCAAGAGGGAAAAAGTGATTTCCCCAGAAATGCCACAGTGGATAAGGGCCTCACGGTGCTTGCGAGTGAGAAGTTTGTGTTATTTCTCAAGTTGCAGCGAGGATTCTCCAGTTATGACGGGGAGCTCATGGACCTGCCCCTGTGGCCTCAGGAGAGGCCAGTCTTCTTGCCAGTTGCCATGTGCCTTTGGAGATTACTCCCCAGTCATCGCAGAGTACTCAGTCCTCGTCTGGTGCTGAAGCAGGTAACTTAGCTCTCCTCGCCCATGCTGATATAAATCTTGGGGTTCCCATGGATCCCTCACAGTAAAGTCAGGCCTCGTCTTGACTTTAGCGTACACTTGCGCTTGCCTCTGCAGCTGCAGCAGCTGTGAAAGGCTCCCCGTCGAGTGGACACAGTGATCTGTGACTTGACCTCCAGGTACCACCCGGATCTGTCACACGTGCCAGTGTGTCAAGCTTCGAACCTCGGGGTGACAGTCGACCCAGTGCAGGGCAGTCAGTTTCATCTGGAGTGATGGAGGTATTTAGGGTTCTTGAAAAATGGTGGCAAGACCCCTGATTCTGCTCCCGACAGTCCTGGTTCGAGTGTCTCCTGTTGGGATGTGAGGGAAATGCTGGGAACACTTTCCCGACAGAGTAGGAGGCCCGTCATCTGCAGCTCAGCGGGGATACTGGGGCTCATTTACATTCATGGCGGGACCCTCAGTGTTCCCCTCGAGTGAGGATGGGAGGCGCGAGAAACTTCTTGGGTCACAGCTAGTAGATGAACGACACATTAGAGGTCCAAGAGTGAAGAAGTTCTTTTCCCCGAGACGCAAAATCAGACGAGGTTCTGACCCCGCTTGCAGGGGTGAATCTTTCGGTTTTTCTCAAGTTGTGGCGGAGTCCTCTCGAGTTACAACGTGTAACACAGAGACTCGCCCCTGTGCACTCAGGATTGGACTGTCTCCATGCCAGTTGCCAGGCGCCTCTGGGAATTCTTCCTTAATCGTCTCGGTGCTCAGTCCTCGACTTTGCTGAGACCAGAGCCTGAGCTTTCCTCGACCATCCTTATTAGGTCTTGGTGTACCCCTGAGGGCCCCACAGAGGAGACAGGCCTCATCTCGTCTGGCCACGTGCACGGCTACTTGCCTGACCAGATGCAGCAGCAATGACAGGCTCCATTTCGAGAGAACACAGGGATATGTGGCTTGCCCTCGAGGCCCAAAGTGCTGTCACATGTGCAGGTGTTTCGCGCATTGATCCTCCAGCTGACAGACAAGGCAGTGCAGGGCAGACAAGTTCATCTGCAGTGGCCAAGGCATTTGGGGGTCTTGGAGAATGGTGGCCGAAACCCAGATGCTCCTAAAGACTTTCCTACTGCGAGCACCATCTTTTGGGATGTGAAGGCAGCCCCAGGACACCTTATAATAAGGATCAGTAAAAGGGACTATCATCCAGAGTTTAGGAAGGTCAAACTGGGCTCCTCTTGAGTCGCAGCAAGGGGTCTTGGAGAATGGTGGCCGAAACCCAGATGCTCCTAAAGACTTTCCTACTGCGAGCACCATCTTTTGGGATGTGAAGGCAGCCCCAGGACACCTTATAATAAGGATCAGTAAAAGGGACTATCATCCAGAGTTTAGGAAGGTCAAACTGGGCTCCTCTTGAGTCGCAGCAGGTCCACTGGGTTTCTTCTTAGGTGCGACGGTTGTGGCCGGGAACTCTTTGTGTCACAGCAAGAGAGTGAAGGAGCACTTCGAGGTCCAAGAGGGACGGGGTGATTTCCCCCTAGAAGCAGATCTGATAAGGGCCTCACCCCGCTTGCAAGGGAGAAGCTTCTGGTGTTTCTCGAGTTGAGGAGGGGTTTCTCGAGTTACAACGAGGAGCCAAGTGACGCACCCCTGTGTGCTCAGGAGAGTACAGTCTCCGTGCCAGTTGCCAGTCACCTCTGGAAATTCCTCTCCATTCATCTTTAGCTTCCTGTCCTCGACTTGAGATGAGGCCATCGCCTGAGCTTTCCTCCACTGTCCTGACCTAGGTCTTGGGTTCCCCTGAGGCTCCCACAGAGGAAACAGGCTTTGTATCACCTGGACACGTGCAGTGCTACTGGCCTGAACAGCTTCAGCAGCAGTGTCAGGCTCTATGTCGAGAGGACAGAGGAATCTGTGGCTTGCTCTCAAGGTCCAAATTGCTGTCACAAGTGCCAATGTGTCGTGTGTCAAGCCTCGGGGTGACAGTCAAGGCGGTGTGGGGCTGTCAAGTTCATCTGCAATGGACAAGGCATTTGGGGGACTTGGTGAATGGTGGCCGAACCTCTGATGCTGTTCCCGACTTTCCAGATCGAGCACCTCCTCTTGGTATTCGAGCAAAGTTCCAGGGAATATTTCCCTAAGGGGCATGAAAGGGGATGATCATCGGGAGATTAGTAGGGGCAAACATGGCTCTGTTGAGTCACAGCGGACCTTTTGTTGTTCTCGAGTTGAGAGGGGTAGGGCGGGGAAATTCCTGGGTCACACAAAGGCGGCTAAAGAGTCCTTCGAGGTCGAAGAGGGAAGAAGTGATTTCAAAAGGGAGGTCACAGTGGTTAAGGACCTCACCCCGCTTGCAAGGGAGGAGATTCTGGTATTTCTCGAGTTGTGGCCGGGTTTCTCGAGATTTGACGCGGAGTTGATCGACCCGCCCTGTGGCCGCAGGAGGGGTCAAGCTTCTTGCCAGTTGCCATGTGCCTTTGGGGATTCCTCCCGTCATCGCCGAGTCCTCAGTCCTCGTCTGGTAATGAAGCTGGTACCTGAGCTTTCTTCGCCCATGCTGACATAAATCTTGGGGTTCCCATGGAGCCCTCACAGTACAGTCAGGCCACGTCTTGCCTGTATATGTACAATTGTGCTTCCTCCGGAGCTGCAGCAGCTGTGAAATGCTCCCCATCGAGTGGACACAGGGATCTGTGACTTGACCTCGAGGTACCACCTGGGTCTGTCACACGTGCCATTGTGTTAGGCTTCCAGACTCGGGGTGACAGTCGACCCAGATATGTACAATTGTGCTTCCTCCGGAGCTGCAGCAGCTGTGAAATGCTCCCCATCGAGTGGACACAGGGATCTGTGACTTGACCTCGAGGTACCACCTGGGTCTGTCACACGTGCCATTGTGTTAGGCTTCCAGACTCGGGGTGACAGTCGACCCAGTGTAGGGCAGGCAGCTTCATCTGGACTGAACGAGGTATTTGGGAGTCTTGGGGAATGGAGGCAAGACCCCTGATGCTGCTCCCCACAGTCCTGGTTCGAGTGTCTCCAGCTGAGATGTGAGGGAGGTGCTGGGAACCCTTTCCCATTAGAGCAGGAAAGGGCCCCTCATCTAGAGCTCAGCAGGGATACTGGGGCTCCTTTAAATTCTTGATGGGACCCTCGGTGTTCCCCTCGAGTGAGGACGGGCGGAGCGAGAATCTTCTTGGGTCACTGCAAGAAGGTGAACGACACTTTGGAGGTCAGAAAGAGAAGAGGTTCTCTCCCCCGAGACACCACAACAGACAAGGTCCGCACTCCGCTTGCAGGGGAGAATCTATTTGTTTTTCTCAAGTTGTAGCGTGATCCTCTCGAGTTACAACGGGGAACCAAGGGACTCGCGCTTATGCACTCAGGATTGAACAGTCTAGGTGCCAGTTGTAAGGCGGCTCTGGGGATTCGTCCCTAATTATCTGGGAGCTCAGTCCTAGACTTTTGCTGAGGCCGGAGCCTGAGATTTCCTAGAAAGTCTTGACCTAGTTCTTGGTGTACCACGGAGGTTCCCACAGTGGAAACAGGCCTCGTATCTCCTGGACACGTGCATGGCAACTTGCCTGACCAGCCGCAGCAGCAGTGTCAGGCTCCATGTCGAACGGACACAGCGATCTGTGGTTTGCACAATACGCCCAAAGTGCTGTCATACGTGTAGGTGTTTCGGGAGTCCAGCTTCGGGTTGACAGTCATGGCAGTGCAGGGCAGACGGGTTCATCTGCAGTGGATAAGGCATTTGGGGGTCTTGGAGAATGGTGGCCGAACTCTAGATGCTCCTCCTGACTTTCCTACTGCGAGCACCTCCTTTTGGGATTCGACAGAAGCCCCAGGACACCTTATATTAAGGAGTAGGAAAAGGGACTATCATCTAGAGCTTAGCAAGAGTAAACTGGGCTCCTCTTGAATCGCAGCGGGTCCACTGGGGTTTCTCCTGTGTGCGACAGTTGTGGCCGGGACCTTCTTGTGTCACAGCAAAGGAGTGAAGAACCCTTCGAGGTCCAAGAGGGAAGGGATGATTTCCCACGAGACACTGGATCGGATAAGGGCCTCACCCGCTTGCAAGGGAGAAGCTTCTGGTGTTTCTCTAGTTGTGGCCTGGTTTCTCGAGTTACTAGAGGGAGACCAGGGACCCGCCCCTGTGGCTGCAGGAGAGGACAGTCTCCATGTCAGTTGCCACTTACGTCTGGGGATTCCTCTCCAATCATCACTGGGGGCCCTGTCCTCGACTTGTGCTCAGGTCAGTGCCTGAGCTTCCCTCGACCATCGGGACGTAGGTCTTAAGGGTTCCCCTGAGGCTTCCACAGAGGAGACAAGCTTCGTCTCACCTGGGCACGTGCACGGCTACTTGCCTGACCAGCTGCAGCAGCAGTGTCAGGCTCCAGGTCGAGCGGACAGAGGGATCTGTGGCTTGCTTT
>SJYD01062167.1:38264-85061 GCA_006408635.1 Nanger granti
GAGAGTCAAGGCAGTGCAAGGCAAACAGGTTCATCTTCAATGGACAAGTCATTTGGGGGTCTTGGAGAATGATGGTCGAACCCCAGATGCTCCACCCGACTTTCCTAATGTGAGCACCTACTTTTGGAATGAGATGGCAGCCCCAGGACACCTTATACTAAGGAACAGGAAAAGGGACTATCATCTAGAGCTTAGCAAGTTCAAAGTGGGCTCCTCTTAAGTCTCAGCGGGTCCACTGGGGTTCCACTTGGGTGCTACGGTTGTAGCCGGGAATTCCTTGTGTCACAACAAGGGAGTGAAGGAGCCCTTCGAGGTCCAAGAGTGAAGGACTGATTTCCCACGAGACGCCGGATCGGATAAGGGCCTCACCCCGCTTGCAAAGGAGAAGCTTCTGGTGTTACTGGAGTTGTGGCAGGGTTTCTCGAGTTATCACGGGGAGCCCAGGGACACCCCCCTGTGGCCTCAGGAGAGGACAGTCTCCGTGCCAGTTGCTAGTCACCTCTGGAGATTCCTCCCCAAACGTCTCCGTGTGCCCTGTCCTCCACTTATGGTGAGGCCAGTGCCTGAGCTTCCCTCGACCGTCCTGACCTAGGTCTTGGCGATTCCCCAGAGGATCCAACAGAGAAGATAGGATTCGTCTCACGTTGACAGGTTCATGGTTACTTGCCGGAACACTGTAGCAGCAGTGTCATACTCCATGTCAAGAAGACAGAAGGATCTATGGCTTGCTCTCGAGTTCCAAAGTGCTGTCACACGTGCCAGTGTGTCGTGCGTCGAGCCTCGGGGTGACAGTCACGGCACTGCGGTGCAGTTTAGTTCATCTGCAGTGGACAAGGCATTTGCGTGTCTTGGTGAATGGTGGCCGAAACTCTGAGTATCCCCCCGACTTTTCTGTTGCGAGCAACTCCTCTGGGTATTCGAGCGAAGCTCCAGGAAACCTTTCTCTAAGGGGCAGGAAAGGGAACAATAATCTGGAGCTTAGCAGTGGAAAACAGGGCTCTGGTAAGTCACAGGAGATCTCTTGTTGTTCCTCTCCAGTGGAGACCGATAGGACGGGGAAATATTGCGAGCAACTCCTCTGGGTATTCGAGCGAAGCTCCAGGAAACCTTTCTCTAAGGGGCAGGAAAGGGAACAATAATCTGGAGCTTAGCAGTGGAAAACAGGGCTCTGGTAAGTCACAGGAGATCTCTTGTTGTTCCTCTCCAGTGGAGACCGATAGGACGGGGAAATTTCTAGGTCACATCAAGGGGGTGAAAGAGCCCTTCCAGGTCCAAGAGGCAAGGAATGATTTCCCCAGAGATGCTGCAGTGGATAAGGACCTCACCCCGCTTGCAAGGGAGAAGCTTCTCGTATTTCTCGAGTTNGAACGGAGACCGGTAGGACGGGGAAATTCCTGGGTCACATCAAGGGGGTGAAAGAGCCCTTCCAGGTCCGAGAGGCAAGGAATGATTTCCCCAGAGATGCTGCAGTGGATAAGGACCTCACCCCGCTTGCAAGGGAGAAGCTTCTCGTATTTCTCGAGTTGTTGTGCGGTTTCTCGAGTTACAACTGGGAGCCCATAGACCCGCCCCTGTGGCCTCAGGAGAGGCCAGTCTTCTTGCCAGTTGCCATGCACCTTTGAGGATTCCTCCCTAGTCATCGCCGAATCCTCAGTCCTCATCTGGTGCTGAAGCTGGTACCTGAGCTTACCTGGCCCATGCTGACATAAATCTTGAGGTTCCCATGGAGCCCCCACAGGAAAGTCAGGCCTCATTTTTTCCTGCAGACATACAATTGTGCTTGCCCCTGCAGCTGCAGCAGCTGTCAAAGTCTCCCCATCGAGTGAACACAGGGATCTGTGCCTTGACCTCCAGGAAACACTCAGGTCTGCCACACGTGCCAGTGTGTCAGGATTCGAGCCTCGGAGTGACAGTCGACCCAGTGTAGGGCAATCAAGTTCATCTGGAGTGAACGAGGTATTTGGGGGTCTTGGGGAATGGTGGTAAGACCCATGATGGTGCTCCTGACAGTCCAGGTTCGAGTGTCTCCTTTTGGGATGTGAGGGAAATGCTGGGAACCCTTTCCCAACAGAGCAGGAAACGGCCCGTCCTTTGGAGCTCAGCAAGGATACTGGGGCTCCTTTCCATTTATGGAGGGACCCTCATTGTTCCCCTGGAGTGAGGAATGATGGTGCTCCTGACAGTCCAGGTTCGAGTGTCTCCTTTTGGGATGTGAGGGAAATGCTGGGAACCCTTTCCCAACAGAGCAGGAAACGGCCCGTCCTTTGGAGCTCAGCAAGGATACTGGGGCTCCTTTCCATTTATGGAGGGACCCTCATTGTTCCCCTGGAGTGAGGATGGGCTGTGTCCAAGAGAAAATAGGTTCTTTCCCCCAAGACGCCACAACAGACGAGGTCCTCACTCCGCTTGCAGGGGAGAATCTTTTGGTTTTTCTCAAGTTGTAGAGTGGTCCTCTTGAGTTAAATCAGGGAAACAAGGGAAGCGCTCCTGTTACCTCAGGAGAGGACAGTCTCCATGCCAGTTGGCAACAGAGCAGGAAACGGCCCGTCCTTTGGAGCTCAGCAAGGATACTGGGGCTCCTTTCCATTTATGGAGGGACCCTCATTATTCCCCTGGAGTGAGGATAGGCTGTGTCCAAGAGAAAATAGGTTCTTTCCCCCAAGACGCCACAACAGACGAGGTCCTCAATCCGCTTGCAGGGGAGAATCTTTTGGTTTTTCTCAAGTTGTGGAGGGGTCCTCTTGAGTTAAATCAGGGAAACAAGGGAAGCGCTCCTGTTACCTCAGGAGAGGACAGTCTCCATGCCAGTTGGCAGTCACATATAGGTTCTTTCCCCCAAGACGCCACAACAGACGAGGTCCTCAATCCGCTTGCAGGGGAGAATCTTTTGGTTTTTCTCAAGTTGTGGAGGGGTCCTCTTGAGTTAAATCAGGGAAACAAGGGAAGCGCTCCTGTTACCTCAGGAGAGGACAGTCTCCATGCCAGTTGGCAGTCACATCTCGGGATTCCTCCCCAATTGTCTCAGTGTGTCCTGTCCTGGACTTGTGCTGAGGCCAGAGCCTGAGCTTCCCTCGACCATCCTGACCTAGATCTTGGGGTTACCCAGAGGCTCCACAGAGGAGATAGGCTTTGTCTCACCTGGACACGTGCAGGGCTACTTGCCTGACCAGTTGCAGCAGCAGTGTCAGGCTCCATGTCGAGCGGACAGAGGGATCTGTGGCTTGCTCTCTAGGTCCAAAGTGCTGTCACACTTGCAGGTGTTTCGGGAGTCTAGCTTCTGGATGTCAGTCAAGGCAGTGCAGGGCAGACAGGTTCATCTACAATGGACAAGAAATTTGGGCATCTTGGCGAATGCTGGACGAACCCCAGATGCTCCTCCCGACATTCCTACTGCGAGTACCTCCCTGTGGGATGCGACGGAAGGCACAGGACACCATAGACTAAGGAGCAGGAAAAGGGACTATCATCTAGAGCTTAGCAGGGGATTTCGGGAGTCAAGCCTCTTTATGTCAGTCAAGGCACTGCAGGGCAGACAGGTTCATCTACAATGGACAAGGAATTTGGACATCTTGGCGAATGCTGGACGAACCCCAGATGCTCCTCCCGACATTCCTACTGCGAGTACCTCCTTGTGGGATGCGATGGAAGGCCCATGACACCATAGACTAAGGAGCAGGAAAAGGGACTATCATCTAGAGCTTAGCAGGGACAAACTGTGCTACTCTTGAGACGCTGTGGTTCCACTGGGGATCCTCTTGGGTGCGACGGTTATGGCCAGGAACTCCTTGTGTCATAGCAAGGGAGTGAAGCAGCCCATAGACTAAGGAGCAGGAAAAGGGACTATCATCTAGAGCTTAGCAGGGGCAAACTGTGCTACTCTTGAGACGCAGTGGTTCCATTGGGGATCCTCTTGGGTGCGACGGTTATGGCCAGGAACTCCTTGTGTCACAGCAAGGGAGTGAAGCAGCCCTCCGAGGTCTAAGAGGGAAGGGGTGATTTCCCACGAGACACCTCGATCGAATAAGGGCCTCACTGTGCTTGCAAGGGAGAAGATTCTGATTTTTCATCTGGGGTTCGGCCACCATTCTCCAAGAACCTCAAATGCATTTTCCACTGCAGATGAACCTGTCTGCCCTGCACTGACTTGACTGTCATCTAGAGGCTCGACCACTGAAACACCTGCACGTGTGACAGCACTTTGGGCCTCGAGGGCAAGCCACGGATCCCTGTGTGCGAACGACAGGGAGCCTGATACTGCTGCTGCAGCTGGTCAGGCAAGTAGCTGTGCATGTGTCCAGGCGAGAAGAGGCCTGTCTCCTCTATTGGGCCCTCAAGGGTACACCAAGATGTAGGTCAGGACGGTCGAGGAAGGCTCAGGCTCTGGAATCAGACAAAGTCGAGGACTGAGCACNCTGCTGCTGCAGCTGGTCAGGCAAGTAGCTGTGCATGTGTCCAGGCGAGAAGAGGCCTGTCTCCTCTATTGGGCCCTCAAGGGTACACCAAGATGTAGGTCAGGACGGTCGAGGAAGGCTCAGGCTCTGGAATCAGACAAAGTCGAGGACTGAGCACCGAAACGATTAGTAAAGAATCCCCAGAGGCGCTTGTCATCTTGCAAGGAGACTGTCCAATCTTGAGTGCACAGGGGTGAGTCCATGGGTTCCCCGTTGTAACGCAAGAGGACCCCAATACAACTTGTGAAAAACCAAAACATTCTCCCCTGCAAGTGGGGTCAAGACCTCGGCTTCTGTGGCGTCTCGAGGGAAAGCACCTCTTCTCTCTTGGACCTCCACAGTGTCTTTCACCTCCTTGCTGTGACCCAAGAAGTTTCTCGCGATGCCCTTCCTCACTCCATGGGAACACCTAGGATTCCGCCATGAATGTAAAGAAGCTCCAGTATCCCTGATGAGCTCCAGATGCGGAGCCCTTTCCTGCTCTGTTGGGAAAGGTTTCCCAGCACTTCCTTCACATCCCAACAGGAGACACTCGAATCCAGACTGTTGGGAGCAGCTTCAGGGGCTTTGCTACCACTCCCCAAGACGCCCAAATATCTCGTTCACTCCAGATGAACCTGACTGCCCTTCACTGGGTCGAGTGTCACCCCGAGACTCGAAGCCTGACACACTGGCACGTCTGACAGACCTGAGTGGTAACTCGAGGTCCAGTCACAGATCCCTGAGTCCACTCTTCGGGGAGACTTTCACAGCTGATGTAGCTGCAGAGGCAAGAGCAAGTCTAAGCCTCCAGTCACAGCGAGGCCTGACTCCTGTGGGGGCTCCAAGGGAACCCCAAGATTTATGTCAGCATGGGCGAGGAAAGCTCAGGTACCAGGTTCAGCACCAGACGAGAACTGAGGACTCGACGATGACTGAGGAGGAATCCACAAGGCGCATGGCAACTGGCAAGAAGGCTGGCCTCTCCTGAGGCCACAGGGGTGGGTCTATGGGCTCCCCGTCGTCACACCAGAAACCCCGCCGCAACTCGAGAAATACCAGAAGCTTCTCACTTGCATGCCTGATGAGGCCTTTATCCATCGCGGCATCTCTTGGGAAATCACTCCTTCCCTCTTGGACCTCGAAGGGCTCTTTCCTCCCCTTACTGTGACACAGGAATTTCTTCACCCTACCCGTCTCAACTCGAGAGGAACAACAAGGGATCCGCTGCGACTCAACAGAGCCCTGTTTGCCCCTCCCAAGCTCCAGATGATCGTCCCCTTTCCTGCTCCTTATGGAAATGTTCCCTGGAGTTTCATACGAACACCAAGAGGAGGTGCTCGAAACAGGAAAGTGGGGAGGAACTTCAGGGATTCGACCACCATTACCCAAGTCTCCCAAATGCCTCGTCCACTGCTGATGAACTTGAGAGCCCCTCACTGCTTTCACTGTCACCCCGAGATTCGACGCACGACGCACTGGCACGTGTTACAGCACTTTGGACCTCGAGAGCAAGACACAGATCCCTCTGTCCGCTCGAAATAGAGCCTGACACTGCTGCTGCAGCTGGTCAGGCAAGTAGCCGTGCAGGTGCCCAGGTGAGACGAAGCCAGTCTCCTCTGTGGAAACCTCAGTGGAACCCTCAAGACCTAGGTCAGGACGGTCGAGGGAAGCTCAGGCACTGGCCTCAGCACAAGTCGAAGACAGGGCGCACAGAAACGATTGGGGATTATCCACAAAGATTACTGGCAACTGGCACAGTGACTGTCTTCTCCAGAGGCCACTGCTGCTCGTTTCTGGGCTCCCGGTGATAACTCGAGAAACCCCGCTGCAACTCAAGTAACACTAGTACTTTCTCCCTTTCAAGCGATTTGAGTCCCTTATCTCGTCCGGCGTAACGTGGGAAATCACCCGTTCCTTCTTTGACCTCGAAGGGCGCCTTCACTCCATTGCTGTGAGACAAGGAGTTCCCTGCCACAGCCGACGAACCCAAGAGGAACACCAGTGGAACCGCTGCGACTCAAGAGAAGCCCAGTTTTCCCTGTTAAGCTCTAGATGATATTCCCTTTTCCTACTCCTTAATATAATTTGTCCTGGGTTTTTCACCCCATCCCAAAAAGAGGTCCTTGCTGTAGGAAATTCGGGAGGACGAAATAGGTTCCGGCCACCATTCTCCAAGGCCCCCAAATGCCTTGTCCACTGCAGATGAACCTGACTGCCCTGCACTGACTTGACTGTCACCCCTAGGCTCGTCGCCTGAAACACCTGCACGTGTGACTGCACTTTGTGTCTCTTGGGCAAGCCACTAATCCCTGTGGCCGCTCGACATGGAGCTTGACACTGCAGCTGCAGCTGGTCAGGCAAGTAGCCATGAACGTGTCCAGCCGAGACGAGGCTTGTCTTCTATGTGGGGCCCACATGGATATAAAAAGTCCTAGGTCAGGATGGACGAGGAATGCTCAGGCTCTGGCCTCAGTAAAAATCGAGGACTGAGAAGCGAGATGATTAAGGAAGAAATCCCAGAGGTGCCTGGCAACTGGCTCGGAAACAGTGAATCCTGAGTGCACAGGGGCGAGGCACAGGGTTCCGCGTTGTAACTCGGGAGAGCCCCGCCACAAGTTTAGAAAAACCAAAAGATTCTCCCCTGCACGCGGGGTCAGGACCTCGTCTGCTGTGGCGTCTCGGGAGAAAGAACCTCTTTTCTCTTGGACCTACAATGTGTCGTTCACCTTCTTGCTGTGACCCAAGAAATTTCTCATGCCACCCGTCCTCACTAGAGGGGAACACCGAGGGTCCCGCCCTGAATGGAAAGAAGCCCCAGTATACCTGCTGAGCTCTAGATGAGGGGCCCTTTCCTGCTCTGTAGGGAAAGGATTCCCAGTACTTCCCTCACATCCCAAGAGGACAAACTCGAACCAGGACTGTTGGGAGCACCATCAGTGGTCTTGCCACCATTCCCCAATACCCCTAAATACCTCGTTCACTCCAGATGAACATGACTGCACTGCACTGGGTCGACTGTCACCCTGAGGATCGAAATCTGACACACTGGCACCTGTGACAGAGCTGGGTGGATCCTCGAGTTCAAGGCACAGGTCCCTGTGTCCACACTATGGGTAGCCTTTCACAGGTGCTGCAGCTGCAGTAGCAAGTGCAAGTGTACGTCTCCAGTTAGGACGAGGCCTGACTTTCCTGTGGATTCTCCATGGGAACCCCAAGTTTAATGGAAGCATGGGCGAGGTAAACTCACGTACCAGATTCAGCACCAGACGAGGATTGAGGTTTCGGACTGAGGAATCCCCAAAGGTGCATGGCAACTGGCAAGAAGCCTGGCATCTCCTGAGGCCACAGGGGCGGGTCCATGGGCTCCACATCGTAACAAGAGAAACCCTGCCACAACTCGAGAAATAGCAGAACCTTCTCCCTTGTAAGCGGGGTGAGGCCCTTATCCACTGCAGCCTCTCTGGGGAAATCACTCTTTCCCTCTTGGACCTCGAAGGGCTCTTTCACCCCATTTCTGTGACCCAGGAATTTCCCCGCCCTACACATCTCATCTCCACAGGAACAACAAGGGATCCGCTGCGACTCCACAGAGTCCTGTTTGCCCCTGATAAGCTCCAGGTGATTGTCCGCTTACCTGCCCCCTTAGGGAAATGTTCCCTGGAGCTTCGCTCGATTATCAAGAGGAGGTGCTCGCAACAGAAATGTTGGGAGGAGCATCAGGGGTTTGGCCACCATTCACCAAGACACCCAAATGCCTTGTCCACTGCTGATGAACTTGACAGCCCCGCACTGCCTTGACTTTCATCCCAAAGCTCGACACCCGACAACTGGCATGTGCCACAGCACTTTGGGCCTCAAGAGCAAGCCACAGATCGCTCTGTCCGCTCGACATGGAGCCTGACACTGCTCCTGCAGCTCGTCAGGCAAGTAGCCATGCCAGTGTCCTGGCGAGACGAGGCCAGTCTACTCTGTGGGGCCCTCAGGGGTACACCAAGACCTAGGTCAGGACGGTCGAGGAAAGCTCAGGCTCCGGCCTCAACAAAATTAGAGGACTGAGCACTGAGACGATTAGGGAAGGATCCCCAGAGGCGCTTGGCAACTGGCACGGAGACTGTCCAATCCCGAGGCACAGGGGCGAATCCCTGGGTTCCCCGTTTTAACTCGAGAGGACCCCGCTACATCTTGAGAAAAACCATAAGATTCTCCCCTGCAAGCGGGGTGAGGACCTCGTCTGCTGTGGCGTCTCGGTGGAACCAACCTCTTTTCTCTTGAACCTCCAAGCTGTCGTTCACCTTTCTGCTGTGATCCAAGAAGTTTCTTGAGATGCACGTCCTCACCTGAGAGGAACAGCGTGGTTCTACCATAAATGTCAAGGAGCCTTAGTATACCAGCTGGGCTCCAGATGAGGGTCCCTTTCCTTTTCTGTCGGAAAACGGTTCCCAGAATTTCCCTCTCATCCCAATAGGAGACACAAGAATCAGGACTGTCGGGAGCAGCATCAGAGATCTTGCCACCATTTCCCAAGACCCCCAAATACCTCCCTCACTCCAGGTGAACCTGACTGTCCTGCACTGGGTCGACTGTCACCCGGAGGCTCGAATCCTGACAAACTGGCACGTGTGACTGACCTGGGTGGTATTTTGAGGTCAAGTCACAGATCCCTGTGTCCACTCGACGTGGAGCCTTTCACAGCTGCTGCAGCTGCAGAGGCAAACGCAAGTGTAGGTCTCCAGGCAAGACGATGCCTGACTCTCCTGTGTAGGCTCCATGGGAACCCCATGATTTATGTCAGCATTGGCGAGGAAAGCTCAGTTACCAGGTTCAGCACCAGACCAGGACTAAGGACTTTGCCTTGACTGGGGAGGAATCCTGAAAGGCACATGGCAACTGGCAAGAAGACTGGCCTCTCCTGAGGCCACAGGGGCGGGACCATGGTCTCCCCATCGTAACTCTAGAAACCCCGCCACAACTCAACAAATACCAGAAGCTTCTCCATTGAAAGCGGGGTGAGGCACTTATCCAGTAAGGCATCTATGGTGAAATCACTCCTTCCCTCTTGGATCTCGAAGGGATTTTTCACCCCCTTGATCTGACCCAGGAATTTCCCGCCCTAACCATATCAACTCGAGAGGAAGGATAAGAGATCCATGCAATTCAACAGAGCCCTGTTTGCCCCTGCTAAACTCCAGATGATCCTCCTCTTTACTGCCTTTCATTCGGGAGGAGCATCAGGGTTTCGGCCACCATTAACCAAGACCTCCAAATGCCTTGTACACTGCACATGACCTTGACAGTACCTCGTGCCTTGATAGTCACTCCGAGGATCGACGCACGACACCCTGGCACGTGTGACAGCACTTTGGACCTCGAGAGCAAGCCACGGATCCCTCTGTCCGGTCGACATGGAGCCTGACACTGCTGCTGCAGCTGGTCAGGCAAGTCGCCGTGCACGTGTCCAGCTGAGATGAAGCCGGTCTCCTCTGTCGGAGCCTCAGTGGAACCCCCAAGACCTACGTCAAGATGGTCGAGGGAAGCTCAGGCACTGGCCTCATCATAAATCGAGGACATTGCACACTGAGACGAATGGGGAGGAATCTTCAGAGGTGACTGGCAAATGGCACGGAGACTGTCCTCTAATAAGGCCACAGGGGTGCGTCCCTGGGCTCCCTGTCATACCTCGAGAAACCATGCCACAACTCGGGAAATACCAGAAGCTTCTCCTTTGCAAGTGGGGTGAGGCCCTTATCTGATTCGGCGTCTCGTGGGAAATCACCCCTTCCCTCTTGGATCTCGAAGGGCACCGTCACTTCCTGCTGTGACAGAAGGAGTTCCCTGCCACAAACGTCGCACCCAAGAGGAACCCCAGTGGACCCGATGCGACTCAAGAGGAGCCCAGTTTGCCCCTGCCAAGTTCTAGATAATAGACCCTTTTCCTGCTCCTTAGTATAAAGTGACCTGGGACTCCCTTCGCATCCTAAAACGAGGTGCTCTCAGTAGGAACGTCGGGAGGAGCATCTGGTTTTTGGCCACAATTCGCCAGGACACCCAAATGCCTTATCCACTGCAGATAAACCTTTCTGCCCTGTACTGCCTTGACTGTCACCCCGAGGCTCGACCGCGAAAACAACTTCACGTGTGACAGCACTTTGGGCCTCGAGGGAAAGCCACAGATCCCTGTGTCTACACGACAGGGAGCCTGACACTGCTGCTGCACTGGTAAGGCAAGTCGCTGTGCACGTGTCCAGGCGAGACGAGGCCTGTCTCCTCTGTGGGGCCCTGAGAGTTAATCCAAGACCTAGTTCAGGGCGGTCGAGGAAAACTCAGGCTCCGGCCTCAGCAAACATAGAGGACTGAGCACCGAAACGACTAGGGAAGAATCCCCATAAGCGTCTGGAATCTGGCACGGAAACTGTCCAAAATGAGTGCACAGGGGCGAGTCCCTGGGTTCCCTGTTGTAACTCGAGAGGAACCCGCCAAAACTTGAGAAAAATCAAAAGATATTCCCATGCAAGTGGGGTGAGGACCTCGTCTGCTGTGTCGTCTCTGGGGAAAGAACCATTTAGCTCTTGGACCTCCAAAGTGTCAATCACCTTCTTGCTATGACCCAAGAAGTTTCTCGCGCCACCCGTCCTCACTCGAGGGGAGCACCGAAGTTCCTGCCATGAATGTAAAGGAGCCCCCGTATCCCTGCTGAGCTCCAGATGAGGGTCCCTTTCCTGTTCTGACGAGAAAGGTTTCCCAGCATTTCCATCACATGCCAGTAGGAGACAGTCGAACCAGGACTGTCAGGAGCAGCATCAGGGGACTTGCCACCATTCCCCAAGACCCCCAAATACCTCGTTCACTCCAGATGAACCTGATTGCCCTGCACTGGGTCAAGTGTCATCCTGAGGCTCGAAGCCTGACACACAGGCACGTGTGACAGACCTGGGTAGTTCTTCGAGGTCAAGGCACAGACCTCTGTGTCCAATCGACGGGGAGTCTTTCACATTGCTCCAGTTGCAGGATCAAGCACAAGTGTACCTCTCCAGTCATGAGGAGGCCTGCCTTTCCTGTGTGGGCTTCATGGGAACGACAATATTTATGTCAGTATTGGCGAGGTAAGTTCAGATACCAGCTTCAACACCAGACGAAAACAGGATTTGGTGATGACTGGGGAGGAATCTCCAATGTCGCATGGCAACTGGCAAGAAGACTGGCCTCTCCTGAGGCCACAGGTGCGGGTCTATGGGCTACCCGTCGTAACTCGAGAAACCACGCCACAACTCGAGAAATACCAGAAGCTACCCCCTTGCAAGCGCGTTGAGGTCCTTATCCACTGCGGCATATCTGGGGAAATCATTCCTTCCCTCTTGGACCTCAAAGAGCTCTTTCATCCCCTTGCTGGGACGCAGGAATTTCCCCGCTCTGCGGGTCTCAACGAGAGAGGAACAACAAGGGATTTGATGCGACTCAACAGAGACTTGTTTGCTCCTGCTAAGATATAGATGATCGTACCCTTTCCGTACCCTTACAGAAAGGTTTCCTGGGGCTTCGCTCGAATACCAAGAGGGGGTGATCACAACAGGAATCTCGGGGGAAGCATTAGGGGTTCGGCCACCATTCACCAAACCCCCAAATACCTTGTCCACTGCAGATGAACTAATGTGCCTCGCAATGCCTTTTTCTGTCACCCCAAGACTGAAAGCACGACACACTGGCACGTGTGACTACACTTTGGACCTCGAGGTCAAGCCAGAATTCCCTCTGTCCGCTGGACATGGAGCCTGACACTGCTGCTGCAGCTGGTCAGGCAAGTAGCCATGCACGTGTCCAAGTGAGACGGAGCCTGTCTCCTCTGCGGGAGCTTCAGGGGAACCCCCAAGACCCAGATCAGGACTGTCGAGGGAAGATCAGGCACTGGACTCAGTAAACTTAGAAGACAGGGCACCCAGAGACGATTGGGGAGGATTTCCCAGAGGTGACGGGCAACTGGAACGGAGACTGTCCTCTCCTGTGGCCACAGGTGCTCGTCCCGGGGCTCACCGTCATAACTCGTGAAACCCTGCCCCAACTCGAGAAAAACCAGAAACTTCTCCCTGGCAAGCGTGGTGAGGCCCTTATCCTATCCGGTGTCTGGTGGCAAATAACTCATTTCCTCTTGGACCTCGAAGGGCTCCTTCAATCCCTTGCTGTAACACACAGAGTTCCCGGATACAACCTTCGCACCCAAGAGGAACCGCAGTGGGCCAGCTGCGACTCAAGAGGAGCCAAGTTTGCCCCTGCTAAGCTCTAGATGATAGTCTCTTTTCCTGCTCCTTAGTATAAAGTGTCCGGGGGCTTCCGTCGCATCCCAAAAGGAGGTGCTTGCAGTAGGAAATTCGGGATGAGCATCTGGGGTTGGGCCACCATTCTCCAAGACCCCCAATTGCGTTGTCCATTGCAGATGAACCTGTCTGCCGTGCACTGCCTTGACTGTCACCACGAGACTCGACGTCCCAAAAACCTGCACGTGTGACAGCATTTTGGGCCTATTGTGCAAACCACAGATTTCTGTGTCCGCTCCACATGGATCCTGACACAGCTCCTGCAGCTGGTCAGGCAAGTAGCCCTGCACGTGTCAAGGTGAAGCGAGGCCTGTCTTCTCTGTGAGGCCTTCAGGGGGACACCAAGACTTAGGTCAGGTCGATCGAGGAAAGCTCAGTCTCCGGCCTCAGCAAAAGTCGAGGACTGAGCACCGAGACGATTAGGGAAGAATCCCCAGATACACCTGGCAACTGGCATGGAGACTGTCCAATCCTGAGTGCATAGGGGCGAGTCCCTGACTTCCCCATTGTAACTTGAGAGGACTCCACCACAACTTGAGAAAAATCAAAAGATTCTCTCCGCAAGGGGGGAAGGACCTCGTCGTCTGTGGCATCTCTGGGGAAAGAACATCTTCTCTCTTGGACCTCCAAAGTGTCGTTCACCTTCTTGCTGTGACCCAAGAAGTTTCTCACGCCACCCGTCCTCACTCGAGGGGAACATCGAAGTTCTCGCCATGAATGTAAAGGAGCCCCTGTATTCCTGCTGAGCTCCAGATGAGGGTCCCTTCCCTGCTCTGTTGAGACAGATTTCCCAGCATTTCCCTCACATCCCAACAGGAGACATTCGAACCAGGAGTTGTCAGGAGCAGCATCAGGGGACTTGCCACCATTCCCCAAGACCCCCAAATATCTCGTTCACTCCAGATGAACCTGATTGCCCTGCACTGGGTAGACTGTCACCCTGAGGCTCGAAGCCTGACACACTGGCACGTGTGACCCACCCGGGTGGTACGTTGAGGTTAAGTCACAGATCCCTGCGTCCACTCGATGGGGAGCCTTTCATAGCTGCTATAGCCTCAGAGGCAAGCGTCAGTGTACATCTCCAGGCAAGACGAGGCCTGACATTCCTGTGGGGGCTCCTTAGGAACCCCAAGATTTCTGTCAGCATGGGCGAGGAAAGCTCAGGTACCAGCTTCAGCAACAGACGAGCCAGAGGACTTGGCGATGAATGTGGAGTAATCCCCAAAATCCCATGGCAACTGGCAAGAAGACTGGCCTCTCCTGAGGCCACAGAGGCGGGTCCATGGGCTCCCCATCGTAACTCAAGAAACACCGCCGCGACTCGAGAAACACCAGGATCTTATCCGTTGAAATCGAGTTGAGGTCGTTATCCACTGTGGCAACTCTGGGGGAATCACTCCTTTTCTCTTGGAGATGGAAGGGCTCTTTCACCTCCTTGCTGTGACCCAGGAATATCCCACTGTACCCGTCTTAACTCGAGAGGTAAAACAAAGGATCCGCTGTGACTCAACAGAACCCAGTTTGCCCATGCTAAGCTACATATGATCGTCCAGTTTCCTGCCACTTAGGGAAAGGTTTCCTGGAGATGTGCTCTAATACCACTAGGAGGTGCTCACAACTGGAAAGTAGCGAGGAGCATCAGGGTTTCGGCCAACATTCACCAAAAACTCCAAATGCCTTGTCCACTGCAGATGAAATTAACAGCCCCGTAATGCCTTGATTTTCACCCCGAGACTCGACGAACGACTCACGGGCACATGTGACAGCACTTTGGACCTCGAGAGCAAGCCACAGATCCCTCTTTCCGCTCGAAATGGTGCGTGACACTGCTGCTGCAGCTGGTCAGGCAAGTAGCAGTGCACGTGTCCAGGTGAGAGGAACGTTGTCTCCTCTGTGGGAGCCTAAGAGGAACCCCTAAGACCTAGGTCAGGACGGTCGAGGGAAGCTCAGGCACTGGCCTCAGCACAATTCGAGGACTGTGCACCCAGAGATGATTGGGAAGGAATTCGCCAAGGTGACCGTCACCTGGCACGAAGACTGTCCTCTCCTTAGGCCACAGGGGCGAATCCCTGATCTCCCCGTTGAAACTCGAGAAACCCAGCCGAAATTCGAGAAACACCAGAAGTTTCTCCCTTGCAAGCGAGGTGAGGCCCTTATCCAATCCGGCGTCGCGTGGAAAATCACCCCTTGCCTCTTGGACCTCGAAAGGCTCCTTCACTCCCTTGCTGTGACACAAGGAGTTCCTGGCGACAACAGTCGCACCCATTAGGAACTCCAGTGGACCTGCTGTGATTCAAGAGGAGCCCAGTTTGCCCCTGCTAAGCTCTACATGATAGTCCCTTTTCTTGCTTCTTATTCTAAGATGTCCTGGGGTTTCCCTCACATCCCAAAAGAAGGTGCTCCCAGAAGGAATGTCAAAAAGAGCATCCGGGGTTCGGCCACCATTCTCCAAGACACCCAAATGTCTTGTCCACTGTAGATGAACCTGTCTGCCCTGCACTTCCTTGAGTGTCATCCGGAGGCTCGACGCTCGAAACACCTGCACGTGTGAGAGCACTTTGGGCTTGAGAGCAAGCGACAGAATGCTTTGTCTGCTCGACATGGAGCCTGACACTGCATCTGCAGCTGGTCAGGCAAGTAGTCATGAACGTGTCCAGGCGAGACGAGTCCTGTCTCCTCTGTGGGGCCATCAAAGGTACACCAAGACCTAGATCAGAATGGTCGAGGAAAGCTCAGGCTCCGGCCTCAGCAAAAGTCGAGGACTGAGCACCGAGGTGATTAGGGAAGAATCCCCATAGGTGCCTGGCAACTGGCACGGAGACTGTCCAATCCTGAGTGCACAGGGGCGAGTCACTGTGTTCCCCATTGTAACTCGAGAGGACCCCGCCATAACTTGAGAAAAACCAAGATTCTCCCCTGCAAGCGGGATGAGGACCTCGTCTGCTGTGGTGTCTCGGGGGAAAGATCCTCTTCGGTCTTGGACCTCCAGAGTGTCATTCGTCTTCTTCTTGAGACCCAAAAAATTTCTCTTGCTGCCCCTCCTCACTCGAGGGGAACACCGAGGGTCCTGCCATGAATGTAAAGCACCCCAGTATCCCTGCTGAAGTCGAGATGAGGGCCCATTTCCTGCTCTGTCGGGAAAGGTTTATCAGCGCTTCTCTCATATCCCAACAAGAGACACTGGAACCAGGACTGTCGGAGCAGCCTCAGGGGTCTTTCCACAATTCCCAAGACCCCCAAAAACCTCGTTCACTCCACATGAAGCTGACTGCCCTGCACTGGGTCGACTGTTACATCGAGGATCGAAGCTTGACACACGGGCACTTGTGACAGACCCGGACGGTACCTCGAGGTCGAGTCCCACATCCTTGTGTCCACTCGACAGGGAGACTTTCACAGCTGCTGCAGCTGCGGAGGCAAGCTCAAGTGTACGTCTGCAGGCAAGACGAGGCCTAACTTTCCTGTGAGGGCTCCATGGGCACTCCAAAATTTATGTCAGTATGGGCAAGGAAAGCTCCGGTACCAGATTAAGCACCAGATGAGGACTGAGGAAATGGCGATGACTGGGATGGAATCCTCAAATGCGCATGGCAACTGGCAAGGAGACTGGCCTCTCCTGAGGCCACAGGGGCGGATCCATGGGCTCACCATCGTAACTCGTGAAACTCCGCCCAAACTCGATAAATAAAATAAGCTTCTCCCTTGCAAGCGGGGTGAGTCCTTTATCCACTGCGGCATCTGGGGAAATCATTCCTTCCCTATTGGACCTCGAAGGGCTCTATCCTCCCCTTGCTGTGACCCAGGAATTTAATCCCCCTACCCATCTCAACTAGAGAGGAACAACAAGGGATCCGCTGCGACACAACAGAGCCCTGTTTGCACTTGCTAAGCTCCAGATGATCGTCCCCTTTCCTGCCCCTTAGGGAAAGGTTCCCTGTAGCTTTGCTTGAATATCAAAAAAAGGTGCTCGCAACAGGAAAGTGGGAAGGAGCATCAGGGGTTCCGGAACTATTCACCACGACACCCAAATGCCTTGTCCAATGCAGATGAACTTAGCCCCACAGTTCCTTGACTGTCACCAGGAGGATCGACGCACTATACACTGGCACGTGTGACAGCACTTGGGACCTCCAGAGCAAGCCACAGATCACTCTGTCTGCTCGACATGGAGCCTGACACTGCTATGCAGCTCGTCAAGCAAGTAGACGTGCACTTGTCTAGATGAGCTGAAGCCTGTATCCTCTGTGCGAGCCACAGGGCAACCCCCAAGACCTAGGTTTGGAGGGTCCAGGGAAGCTCAGGCACCCCAGATGATCCTCCCGACGTTCCTACTGCGGTCACTTCCTCTTGGGATGCGACGGATTCCCCAGGACACCTTAGACTAAGGAGCAGGAAAAGGGACTATCTTCTAGAGATTAGCAGGGACAAACTGGGCTCCTCGTGAGTCGCAGCGGGTCCATTGGGATTCTTGGGTGTGACGGTTGTGGCCGGGAACTCCTTTTGTCACAGCAAGGGAGTGAAGGAACCCTTCGAGGTCCAAGAGGGAAGGGGTGATTTCCCACGAGACGCCGGATCAGATAAGAGCCTCACCCCGCTTGCAAGGGAGAAACTACTGGTGTTTCTCGAGTTGCGACAGGGTTTCTCGACTTACGACGGGGAGCCCAGGGATGCGTACCTGTGGCCTCAGGAGAGGATGGTCTCCATGCGAGTTGCCAGTCCCCTCTGGGGATTCCTATCCAATCATATCTCGGTGCCATATCCTCGACTTGTGCTGAGGCCAGTGGCTGAGCTTCCCTCGACCGTCCTGACCTAGGTCTTGGGATTCCCCTGAGGCTCCAACCGTGGAGAGAGGCTTTGTCTGACTATGACACGTACTCGACTACTTTCCTGACCAGCTGCAGCAGCAGTGTCAGGCTCCACGTCGAGCTGACAGAGGGATCTGTGGCTCGCTCTCGTGGTCCAAAGTGCTGTCACACGTGCCTTTTTGTCCTGCTTCGAGCCTCAGGGTGACAGTCAAGGCAGTGCAGGGATGTCAAGTTCATGTGCAGTGGACAAGGCATTTGCACATCTTGGTGAATGGTGGTCGAACCCCTGATGCTCCTCCAGACTTTCCTGGTGCGAGCACCTCCTCTTGGTGTTTGAGCCAATCTCCAGGGATCTTTCACTAAGGTGCAGGAAAAGGGACGATAATCTGGAACTTATAAGGGGCAAACAGTGCTCTGTTGAGATGCAGCGAATCCCTTATTGTTCCTCTCGTGTTCAGACGGGTAGTGCGAGGAAATTCCTGGGTCACAATCTGTGGGGGGTGGGGGAAGAGCCCTTCTTGCACCAAGAGGAAAGGAGTGATTTCCCCAGCGATGCCACAGTGGATAAGGGCCTCAAGCCGCCTGCAATGCAGCAGCTTCTGGTATTTCTCGTGTTGCATCGGGGTTTCTCGAGTTCCAACGGACAGCCCATAGACCCGCCCCTGTTGCCTCAGGAGAGGCCAGTCTTCCTGCCAGTTGTCATGCGCCTTTGTGGTATCCTTCCCAGTCACCGCCGAGTCTTCAGTCCTTGTCTGGTGCTGAAGCTGTTACCTGAGCTTTCCTCGCCCATGCTGACATAAATCTTGGGGATCCCAAGGAGCCCCCACAGGAAATCAGGCCTCGACTTTCCTGGAGACGTACACATGCGCTTGCCTCTGCAGCTGCAACAGGTGTGAAAGCCTTCCCGTCGGGTGGACACAGGGATCAGTGACTTGACTACGAGGTACCAGCTGGGTGTGTCACATGTGCCAGTGTGTTAGTATTCGAGCCTCGGAGTGACAGTCGACCGAGTGCAGGACAATCCGATTCATCTGGAGTGAATGAAGTATTTGGGGGTCTTGGAGAATGGTGGCAAGACCTGTGATGCTGCTCTTGAGAGTCCTGGTTCGAGTGTCTCATGTTGGGATGTGAGGGAAGTACTGGGAACCCTTTCCCTACAGAGCAGGAAAGGGACCATCATCTGGAGCCCAGCAGGGATACTGCGGCTCCTTTCCATTCATGGCGGGACCCTCGGTGTTCCCCTTGAGTGAGGACGGGTGGCATGAGAAACTTCTTGTGTCACAGCAAGAAGGTGAACGACACATTGTAGGTCCAAGAGAGAAGAGGTTCTTCGCCCCAAGACGCCACACCTGGCGAGGTCCTGACCCTGCTTGCAGGGGAGAATCTTTTGGTTTTTTCTAAAATTGTGGCGGGGCCCTCTCGAGGTACAATGAGGAACCCTGTGACTCGCCCCTGTGCACTCAGGATTCACTGTCTCTGTGCCAGTTACCAGGCGCCTCTGGGATTTCTTTCTTAACTGTCTCCCTACTCAGTCCTCGACTTTTGCTGCGGCCGGAGCCTCAGCATTCCTCGTCCATCCTGACCTAGGTCTTTGTGTATCCCTGTGTACCCCACATAGAAGACAAGCCTCGTCTCGGCTGGACACGTTCATGGCTACTTGCCTGATCAGAAGCAGCAGCAGTGTCAAGCTCCATATCGAGCGGCCACAGAGATCTGTGGCTTGCTCAAAAGACCGAAAGTCCTGTCACACGTGCAGGTGTTTCGGGCGTCGAGCCTAGGGGTGACGGTCAAGTCAGTGCAGGGCAGTCAGGTTCATCTGCAGTGGACAAGGCATTTGGGGGTCTTGGAGAATGGTGGCCGGAATCCATTTCCTCGTCCCGAATTTCCTACTGCGAGCACCTCATTTTGGGATGGGATGGAAGCCCCAGGACGCCTTATATTAAGGAGCAGGAAAAGGGACTATCATCTAGAGATTAGCAGGGAAAACTGGGCTCCTCGTGAGTCTCAGAGGGTCCTCTGGAGTTCCTCTTGGGTGCGGCAGCTGTGGCCGGGAATTCCTTGTCTCACATCAAGGGAGTGAAGGTGCCCTTCGAGGTCAAAGAGGGAACGGGTGATTTCCCACGTGACGCCGGATGAGATAAGGGACTCAACTCGCTTGCTAGGGAGAATCTACTGGTGTTTCTCGAGTTGCACCGGGGTTTCTCGAGTTATCACGAGGAGCCCAGAAACGGGCTTGTGGCCTCAGGAGAAGACAGTCACCGTGCCAGTTGCCAGTCATCTTTGGGGATTCCTCCCCGATCGTTTCTGTGTGCCCTGTCTTCGACTTGTGCTGGGGCCAGTGCCTGAGCTTCCCTCGACCGTCCTGACCTAGGTCTTGAGGGTTCCACTGAGGCTTCCACACAGGAGACTGGCTTCGTCTCACCTGGGCACCTGCACGGCTACTTGCCTGACCAGCTGCAGCAGCAGTGTCAGGCTCTATTTCGAGCGGACAGAGGGATCTGTGGCTTGCTCTCGAGGTCCAAAGTGCTGTAACACGTGCCAGTGCGTCGTGTGTCGAATCTCGGGGTGACAGTGAAGACAGTGCGGGGCTCTCCAGTTCATCAGCAGTGGACGAGACATTGGAGAGACTTGGGTAATGGTGGTCGAATCCTTGAAGTTCCTCCCCACTTTCCTGTTTCGATCACCTCCACTTGGTATTCGTATGAAACTCCAGGGAACATTTCCATAAGGAGCAGGAAAGGGGACGATCATCTGGAGCTTGGGAGGGGCAAACAGGGCTCTGTTGAGTCGCAGCGGATCCCTTGTTGTTCCTCTCGAGTTGAGACGGGTAGGGTGAAAAAATTCCTGTGTCACAGTAAGGGGAGGAAAGAGCCCTTCGAGGTCCAAGAGGGAAGGAGTGATTTCCCAAGAGATGCCGCGATGGATAAAGGCCTCATCCGGCATGCAAGTGAGAAGCTTCTGGTATTTCTCGAGCTGCGGTGGGGTTTCCCGTATTATGACGGGGAGCCCATGGACCCACCCCTGTGGCCTCAGGAGAGGCCAGCCTTCTTGCCAGTTGCCATGAGCCTTGTGGATTCCTCCTCTGTCGTCGCCGAGTCCTCAGTCCTCGTCTGGTGCTGAATCTGGTACCTGAGCTTTCCTCGCCCATGCTGACATAAATCTTGGGGTTCCCTTGGAGCCCCCACAGGAAAGTCAGGCCTCCCCGTGACTGGAGGCTTAGACTTGCGCTTGCCTCTGCAGCTACATCAGCTGTGAAAGTCTCCCCGAAGAGTGGACTCAGGGATCTGTGACTGGACCTCGAGGTACCACCCAGGTCTGTCAAACTTGCCAGTGTGTCAGGCTTCGAGTCTCGGGGTGACACTCGACCCAGTGAAGGGCAGTCAGGTTCATCTGGAGTGAACGAGATATTTGGGCGTCTTGGGGAATGGTGGCAAAGCCCCTGAAGCTGCTCCCAACAGTCACAGTTCGAGTGTCTCCTGTTGGGATGTGAGGGAAGTGCTGGGAAACCTTTCCCAACAGAGCAGGAAAGGGCTCCGCATCTGGAGCTCATCAGGGATACTGGGGCTTCTTTACATTCATGGCGGAATCCTAGGTGTTCTCATGGAGTGAGGAAGGGCATCGCGAGAAACGTCTTGGGTCACAGCAAGGAGGTGAACGACACTGTGGAGGTCCAAGAGAGAAGAGGTGCTTTCCCTTGAGACGCCACAGAAGCCGAGGTCCTGACCCCATTTGCAGGGGAGAATGTTTTGGTTTTTCACAAGTTGTGTCGGGGTCCTCTCGAATTACTATGGGGATCCCAGACCCTCGTCCCTGTGGCCTCAGGAAGGCCAGTCTCCGTGCCAGTTGTCAGGCTCCTCTGGGGATTACTCCCCAATCGTCTCTGTGCTTAGTCTTCGACTTTTGCTGAGGCCTGAGCCTGAGATTTCCTAGACAGTCCTGACCTAGGTCTTGGGGTACCCCTGAGGCTCCCACAAAGGAGACAGGCTTCATCTCGCCTGGAAACGTACACAGCTACTTGCCTGATCAGCTGCAGTAGCAGTGTCAGTCTCCATTCGGACGGACACAGGGATCTGTGGCTTGACCTCGAGGTCTAAAATGCTGTCACACCTGCCAGAGTGCCCTGCGTCGAGCAGAGGGGTGACCATCAAGGCAGTGCGGGGCTGTGAAGTTCATCTGCAGTTGACTAGGCATTTGTGGGTCTTGGGGCTAGTGTCCCAAGCCCTGATGCTCCTCCCGACGTTCCTGTTGGGAGCACCTCCTCTTGGTATTTGAGTGAAGCCCCAGGGAACCTATCCTTAAGGGGCAGGAAAAGGGACGATCTTCTGGATCTTAACAGGGGCAAACAGGGCTGTGTTGAGTCGCAGCGGGTCCCTTGTTGTTCCTCTCGAGTTGAGACTGGTGTGGAAGGGAAATTTCTGCGTCTCAGCAAGGGGGTGAAAGAGTCCTTCGAAATCCAAGAGGGAGGGAGTATTTTCCCCAGAGATGCCACAGTATATAAGGGCCTCACCTCGCTTGCAAGGGAGAATCATCTGGTATATCGCAGGGTGCGGTGGGGTTTCTCGAGTTACAACGGGTACCCATGGACCCGCCCCTGTGGCCTCAGGAGAGGCCAGTCACCTTGCCAGTTTCCATGCGCCTTTTGAGATTCCTCCCCAGTCATTGCCGAGTTGTCAGTCCTCGTCTGGTGCTGAAGCCAGTACCTGAGGTTTAGAAATCCAAGAGGGAGGGAGTATTTTCCCCAGAGATGCCACAGTATATAAGGGCCTCACCTCGCTTGCAAGGGAGAATCTTCTGGTATTTCGCAAGGTGCGGTGGGGTTTCTCGAGTTACGATGGGTACCCATGGACCCGCCCCTGTGGCCTCAGGAGAAGCCAGTCACCTTGCCAGTTTCCACTCGCCTTTTGAGATTCCTCCCCAGTCATTGCCGAATTGTCAGTCCTCGTCTGGTGCTGAAGCCAGTACCTGAGGTTTCCTCGTCCATGCTGACATAAATCTTGGGATTCCCATGGAGCCCCCATGGAGCCTCCACAGGAAAGTCAGTCCTCGTCTTGCCTGAAGACATACACTTGCGCTTGCCTCTGAAGCTGCAGCAGCTGTGAAATGCTCCCCTTAGAGTGGACACAGGGATCTGTGACTTGACCTCGGTGTAACACCCAGGGCTGTCACACGTGCCAGTCTGTCATTCTTCGAGCCTCGGGTTGACAGTCGACACCTGAAGACATACACTTGCGCTTGCCTCTGAAGCTGCAGCAGCTGTGAAATGCTCCCCTTAGAGTGGACACAGGGATCTGTGACTTGACCTCGGTGTAACACTCAGGGCTGTCACACGTGCCAGTCTGTCAGTCTTTGAGCCTCGGGTTGACAGTCGACGCAGTGCAGGACAGTCAGGTTCATCTGGAGTGAACGAGGTATTTGAGAGTCTTGGGGTTTAGTGGCAAGAATCCTGATGCTCTTCCCTGCAGTTGTGAGTGTCTCGTGTTGGGATGAGAGGGGAGCGCTGGGAACCCTTTCCCAACAGAGCAGGAATGGGACCCTATCTGGAACTCAGCAGGGATATCGGGGCTTCTTTTCATTTATGGCGGGACCCTCGGTGTTCCTCTCAAATGGGGACTGGTGGGGCGGGGAATTTCTTGGGTCACAGCAATAAGGTGCATAGAAGCCCCAGGGAACCTATCCTTAAGGGGCAGGAAAAGGGACGATCTTCTGGATCTTAACAGGGGCAAACAGGGCTGTGTTGAGTCGCAGCGGGTCCCTTGTTGTTCCTCTCGAGTTGAGACTGGTGTGGAAGGGAAATTTCTGCGTCTCAGCAAGGGGGTGAAAGAGTCCTTCGAAATCCAAGAGGGAGGGAGTATTTTCCCCAGAGATGCCACAGTATATAAGGGCCTCACCTCGCTTGCAAGGGAGAATCATCTGGTATATCGCAGGGTGCGGTGGGGTTTCTCGAGTTACAACGGGTACCCATGGACCCGCCCCTGTGGCCTCAGGAGAGGCCAGTCACCTTGCCAGTTTCCATGCGCCTTTTGAGATTCCTCCCCAGTCATTGCCGAGTTGTCAGTCATCGTCTGGTGCTGAAGCCAGTACCTGAGGTTTCCTCGTCCATGCTGACATAAATTTGGGATTCCCATGGAGCCCCCACAGGAAAGTCAGTCCTCGTCTTGCCTGAAGACATACACTTGCGCTTGCCTCTGAAGCTGCAGCAGCTGTGAAATGCTCCCCTTAGAGTGGACACAGGGATCTGTGACTTGACCTCGGTGTAACACCCAGGGCTGTCACACGTGCCAGTCTGTCATTCTTCGAGCCTCGGGTTGACAGTCGACGCAGTGCAGGACAGTCAAGTTCATCTGGAGTGAACGAGGTATTTGAGCGTCTTGGGGTTTAGTGGCAAGAATCCTGATGCTCCTCCCGGCAGTTGTGAGTGTCTCGTGTTGGGATGAGAGGGGAGCGCTGGGAACCCTTTCCCAACAGAGCAGGAAAGGGACCCTATCTGGAAGTCAGCAGGGATATCGGGGCTTCTTTTCATTCATGGCGGGACCCTCGGTGTTCCTCTCAAATGGGGACTGGTGGGGCGGGGAATTTCTTGGGTCACAGCAATAAGGTGCATGACCCTTTTGAGGTCCAATGAGAAGGGGTCATTTCTCCTGGGATGCCACAGCGGACAGTGTCCTCTCCCCGTTTTCAGGGGAGAATCTTTTTGTTCTTCTCAAGTTGTGTTGCGTTCCTCTCTAGTTACAATGGGGACCACAGGGACTCACCCCAGTGGCCTCAGGAGAGGCCAGTCTCCGTACCAGTTGCCATACTCCTTTGGGGACTCCTCCCCAGTCATCGCCGGGTCCTCAGTCCTCGTCTGGTGTTGAAGCCGGTGCCTGAGCTTTCCTTGCTCATGCTGACATAAATCTTGGGTTTCCCATGGAACTCCGACAGATGAGTCATGCCTCCTTTCTCCTGAAGAAATGCACAGCCGCTTGTCTCCGCAGCTGCAGCAGCAGTGTAATGTTCCCCGTCGAGTGAACACACGGATCTGTGACTTAAACTCGGGGTACTACCCAGGGCTGTCATACGTGCCAGTGTGTCAGGCTTCGAGCCTCGGGGTGATAGTCGACACAGTGCATGGCAGTCAGGTTCATCTGCACTTAAGGAGGTATTTGGCTTTCCTGGGGAATGGTGGCAAGACCCCTGATGCTCATCCCAACTGTCCTGATGTGAGTTTCTCTTGTTGGGATGTGAGGTGAGCGCCGGGAACCCCTTCCAGATAAAGCAGGAAAGGGACTCTCATCAGGAGCTCAGCAGGGGATAACGGATCTCCTTCTCATTCTTCACGGGACCCCCGGTGTTCCTTTCGAAGTGGACAGATGTGGCAGGTAACTTCCTGGTTCACAGCAAGAAGGTGAACCACCCTTCTGTGGTCCAAAAGAGAAGGTGTGATTTCCACTGAAACGCCAAATCGGACAAGGTCCTCACCCCACTTGCTGGGGAGAACCATTTGGTTTTTCTCAAGTTGTGGCGGGGTCCTCTCGGTTTACGACGGGGACCCCAGGTACTCACCCCTGTGGTCTCAGGAGAGGCCAGTCTCCGTGCCAGTTGCCAGGCGCGTCTGTGGATTCCTCGCCAATTGTGTCAAGGTTCTCAGTACTCAACTTGTGCTGAGGCCGAAGCCTGAGCTTTCCTCGACCGTCCTGACCTAGGTCTTGGGGTACCCATGTGGCGCCCACAGAGGAGACAGGCCTCGTATCGCCTGGACAGGTGCACGGCTACTTGCCTGACCAGCTGCAGCAGAAGTGTCAGGCTCCAGGTCGAGCGCTCACAGGAATCTGTGTCTTACCCTCTAGGTCCAAAATGCTGTCACACGTGCGAGTGTGTCGGGCATCGAGCCTCGGGATGACAGTCAAGGCAGTGCAGGGCAGTCAGGTTCATCTGCAGTGAACAAGACATTTGGAGATCTTAGGGAATGGTGGCCCAAACCCTGATGCTCCTCCCGACTTTCCTGTTGGGAGGACCTACTCTTGAGATGCGAGGTAAACCCCAGGAAAACTTTCCCTAAGGAGCAGAAAAGGGACAATCATCTGGAGATTTGCAGGGGCAAACGGGGCTCTGTTGAGTTGCAGCGGATCCTTTGGGTTCCTCTCCAGTTGAGACGGGTGGGACAGGGCACCCCTTGGTCACAGCAAGGGGATGAAGGAACCCTTCGAGGTCCAAGAGGGAAGGGTTGACTTCCACCGATACGCCGCAGTGTATAAGGGCCTCTCCCCACATGCAACGGAGAAGCTTCAGGTTTTTCTCGAGTTTCAATGGGGTTTCTCGAATTTAGACGGGGATCCCATTTAGCCGCCCCTGTGGCATCAGGAGAGGCCAGTCTACATGCCAGTTGCCATGCGCCTTTGGGGATTCCTCCCCAATCATCGCCGAGTCCTCAGTCCTCGTCTGGTGCTGAAGCCGGTACGTGAGCTTTCCTCACCCTTGCTGACATAAATCTAGGGGTTCCCACGGAGTCCCCACGGAGTCCCCATAGGGGAATCAGGCCTCGTCTCGCCTGGAGACGTACACTAACGCTTGCCTCTGCAGCTGCAGAAGCAGTGTAAGGCTCCCCGTCGAGTGGACACAGGGATCTGTGACTTGACAACGAGGTATTACCCAGGGCTGTCACACGGGCCAGTGTGTCAGGCTTCGAGCCTCGGGGTGACAGTCTACGGAGTGCAGGGTAGTCAGGTTCATATGGAGTGAACGAGGTATTTGGGGGTCTTGGGGAATGGTAGCAAGAACACTGATGCTCCTCCCGACAGTCCTGGTGAGAGTGTCTTCTGTTGGGATGTGAGGGAAGCACTGGAAACCCTTTCCAGACAGAGCAGGAAATGGAAACTCATCTGGAATTCAATATGGGATAACGGGGCTCCTTGTCATTCATGGTGGGATCCTCAGTTTTCCCCTCGGATGGAGACAGGTGGGGCGGGGAACTTCTTGGGTCTCAGCAAGAAGGTGAACGACCCTTTTGAGGTCCAAGAGAGAAGGGGTGATTTCCCCCGAGACGTCACAAAGGACCAGGTCCTCACCCCGCTTGCAGGGGAGAATCTTTTGGTTTTTCTCAATTTGTGGCAGAGTCCTCTCGAGTTACAACGGGGAACCCAGGGATTTGCCTCTGTGGCCTCAGGTGAGGCCAGTCTCCGTGCCAGTAGCCAGGCGCCTCTGGGGATTCCTCCCCAATCGTCTCAGGGTGCTCAGTCCTCGACTTGTGCTGAGGCCAGAGCCTGAGCTTTCCTAAGGGGTACCCCTTAGGCCCCCACAGAGGAGACAGGCCTCGTCTCACCTAGACAAATGCACGGCTACTTGCCTGACCAGCTGCAGCAGAAATGTCAGGCTCCAGGTCTAGCGGATACAGGGATCTGTGGCTTGCACTCGAGGTATTACCTAAGGCTGTCAGGCATGCCAGTGTGTCACACGACGAGCCTTGGTGTGACAGTCAAGGCAGTGCAGGGCAGTCAGATTCATCTGCAGTGCACAAGGCATTTGGGGGTCTTGGGCAATGGTACCTCAAACCCTGATGTTTCTCCCGAATTTCTTGGTGCAAGAACCTCCTCTTGGAATGCGAAGGAATCCACAGGAAAATGTTCCTTTAGGATCAGGAAAAGGGACCATCATCTGGAGCTTAGCAGGGGCAAACGGGGCTACTCTTGAGTCGCAGCGGGTCTCTTTGGGTTCCTCCCGAGTTGTGACGGGTAGGGTGGGTAACTTCTTGGGTCACAGCAAAGGAGTGAAGGAGCCCTTCCCAGTCCAAGAGGGAACTGATGATTTTCCCTGAGACAACACAGCGGATAAGGGTCTCTCTCTGCTTGCAAGGGAGAAGCTTCTGGTTTTTTCGAGGTGGGGCCGGGTTTTTCGAGTTACGATGGGGATCCCATGGACCCGCCCCTGTGGCCTCAGGAGAGGACAGTCTCCGTGCCAGTTGCCATATGCTTTTTGGGATTCCTTCCCGACATTGCTTGGTCTTCAGTCCTCGTCTGGTGCTGAAGCCAGTACTTGAGTTTTCCTCGACCATGCTGACATAAATCTTGGGGTACCCGTCGAGCCCCCACAGGGAAGTCAGGCCTCTTCTCGCCTGGAGACGTGCACTGCCGATTGCCTCCATAGCTGCAAGAGCAGTAATGCTCCCCGTCGAGTGGACACAGGAATCTGTGACTTGAACTCGAGGTATTACCCAGGGCTGTCACACGTGCCAGTGTGTTAGGCTTCGAGCCTCGGGGTGAAAGTCTACGGAGTGCAGGTTAGTCAGGTTCATATGAAGTGAACGAGGTATCTGGGGGTCTTGGGGAATGGTGGCAAGAACCCTGATGCTCCTCCTGACTGTCCTGGTGCGAGTGTCTCCTGTTGGTATGTGACGGGAGCGCTGAGAACCCTTTCCCGACAGAGCAGTCAAGGCAACCTCATCTGGAGCTCAGGAGGGTATAAGGGGCTCCTTTTCATTCTTGGCGGGACTGTTAGTGTTCCTCTCCAGTAGAGACAGTTGGGGCGGGGAACTTCTTGGGTCACAGCAAGAGGTGAACGACACTTTTGATGTCCAAGAGAGAAGGGGTGATTTCCCCCGAGACGCCAGAGCACACAAGGTCCTCACCCCGCTTGCAGGGGAGAATATTTAGGTTTTTCTCAAGTTGTGGCGAGGTGCTCTCGAGTACGATGGGGAACAAATGGTATCTCCCCTGTGGCCTCAGGAGAGGCCAGTCTCTGTGCCAGTTGCAAGGCGCCTCTAGGGATTCCTCCCCAATCATTTCAGAGTGCACAGTCCTCGACTTGTGCTGAGGCCTGAGCTTCAGCTTTGCTCGGCGGTCCTGACCTTGATCTTCGGGTACCCCTGATGCCCCCACAGAGGAGGCAGGCCTTGTCTCACCTGGACACATGCACGGCTCTTTGCCTGACCAGCTGCAGCAGTAGTGTCAGGCTCCATGTCGAGCGGATGCAGTGATTTGTGGCTTGCCCTCGAGGTAATATCCAGGGCTGTCACACGTGCCAGTGTGTCAGGCTTCGAACCTTGGGGTGACAGTCAAGGCAGCGCAGGGCAGTCAGGTTCTTCTGCAGTGGACAAGGGATGTGAGGGTCGTCGGGAATGGTGGCACATCCCCTGATGCTCCTCTCGACTTTCCTGGTGGGAGCACCTCCTCTTGGGATGCCAGGGAAGCCCCAGGAAACCTTTCCCTAAGGAGCAGGAAAAGGGACCACCATCTGTAGATTAACAGGGGCAAACGGGGCTCCTCTCGAATGGCAGGGGATCCCTTGGGTTTTCTTTCGAGTTGAGACGGGTGGGGCGAGGAACATCTTGGTCACAACAAGTGGCTGAAGGAGCCCTTCGAGGTGCAAAGGGACGAGGTGATTTCCCATGAAACGCCTAAGCGGATAAGGGCCTCACTCCCCTTGCAAGGGAGAAGCTTCTGGATTTTCTCGAGTTACGATGGGGAGATTATGGACCCGCCCCTGTGGCCTCAGGAGAGGTCAGTCTCCGTGCCAGTTGCCATGCGCCTTTGGGGATTCCTCCCCAGTCATCGCCGAGTCCCCAGTCCTCGTTTGGTGCTGAAGCCAGTACCTGAGCTTTCCTTGCCCTTGCTGACATAAATCTAGAGGTTCCCACGGAGTCCCCACAGGGGAATCAGGCCTCGTCTCGCCTGGAGATGTACACTAACGCTTGCCTCTGCAGCTGCAGAAGCAGTGTAAGACTCCCCGTCGAGTGGACACAGGGATCTGTGACTTGACGACGAGGTATTACCCAGGGCTGTCACACGGAGTGTGTCAGGCGTCGAGCCTCGGGGTGAAAGTCAAGGCTGTGCAGGGCAGTCAGATTCATCTGAATTGAACGAGGTATTTGCTGGTCTTGTGGAATGGTGGCAAGAACACTGATGCTCCTCCCGACAGTCCTGGGGCGAGTGTCTCCTGTTGGGATGTGAGGGAAGCACTGGAAACCCTTTCTAGACAGAGCAGGAAATGGAAACTCATCTGGAATTCAACATGGGATAACGGGGCTCCTTGTCATTCATGGCGGGATCCTCAGTTTTCCCCTCGCGTGGAGACGAGTGGGTCGGGGAAATTCTTGGGTCTCAACAAGAAGGTGAACGACCCTTTTGAGGTCCAAGAGAGAAGGGGTGATTTTCCCCTGAGACGTCACAGAGGACCCGGTCTTCACCCCACTTGCAGGGGAGAATCTTTTGGTTTTAATCTTTTGGTTTTTCTCAACTTGTGGCAGAGTCCTCTCGAGTTACAATGGGGAACCCAGGGATTTGCCCCTGTGGCCTCAGGTGAGGCCAGTCTCCGTGCCAGTAGCCAGGCGCCTCTGGGGATTCCTCCCCAATCGTCTCAGGGTGCTCAGTCCTCGACTTGTGCCGAGGCCAGAGCCTGAGCTTTCCTAAGGGGTACCCCTTAGGCCCCCACAGATGAGACAGGCCTCGTCTTCCCTGCACTCATGCACGGCTACTTGCCTGACCAGCTGCAGTAGAAATGTCAGACTCCTGGTCTAGCGGACACAGGGATCTGTGGCTTGCACTCGAGGTACTACCTAAAGATGTCAGACTTGCCAGTGTGTCACATGACGAGCCTCGGTGTGACAGTCAAGGCAGTGCAGGGCTGTCAGATTCATCTGCAGTGGACAAGGCATTTGGGGGTCTTGGGGAATGGTACCTCAAATCCTGATGCTTCTCCTAAATTTCTTGGTGTGAGAACCTCCTCTTGGAATGCGAGGGAATCCACAGGATAATGTTCCTTTAGGACCAGTAAAAGGGACCATCATCTGGAACTTAGCAGGAGCAAACAGGGCTCCTCTTGAGTCGCAGCGGGTCTCTTTGGGTTACTCCCAAGTTATGACGGGTAGGGTGGGTAACTTCTTGGGTCACAGCAAGGGAGTGAAGGAGCCCTTCGCAGTCCAAGAGGGAACTGATGATTTCCCCCGAGACAACACAGCTGATAAGAGTCTCACCCTGCTTGCAAGGGAGAAGCTTCTGGTTTTTTTCAAGGTGGGGCCGGGTTTCTGGAGTTACGATGGGGATCCCATGGATCCGCCCCTGTGGCCTCAGTAGAGGCCAGTCTCCGTGCCAGTTGCCATGTGCTTTTGGGGATTCCTCCCCGACATCGCCTGGTCTTCAGTCCTCGTCTGGTGATGAAGCCACTACTTGAGTTTTCCTCGACCATGCTGACAAAAATCTTGGGGTACCCGTCGAGCCCCCACAGGGAAGTCAGGCCTCTTCTCGCCTGGAGACGTGCACTGCCGATTGCCTCCATAGCTGCAAGAGCAGTAATGCTCCCCGTCGAGTGGACACAGGAATCTGTGACTTGAACTCGAGGTATTACCCAGGGCTGTCACACGTGCCAGTGTGTTAGGCTTCGAGCCTCGGGGTGAAAGTCTACGGAGTGCAGGTTAGTCAGGTTCATATGAAGTGAACGAGGTATCTGGGGGTCTTGGGGAATGGTGGCAAGAACCCTGATGCTCCTCCTGACTGTCCTGGTGCGAGTGTCTCCTGTTGGTATGTGACGGGAGCGCTGAGAACCCTTTCCCGACAGAGCAGTCAAGGCAACCTCATCTGGAGCTCAGGAGGGTATAAGGGGCTCCTTTTCATTCTTGGCGGGACTGTTAGTGTTCCTCTCCAGTAGAGACAGTTGGGGCGGGGAACTTCTTGGGTCACAGCAAGAGGTGAACGACACTTTTGATGTCCAAGAGAGAAGGGGTGATTTCCCCCGAGACGCCAGAGCACACAAGGTCCTCACCCCGCTTGCAGGGGAGAATATTTAGGTTTTTCTCAAGTTGTGGCGAGGTGCTCTCGAGTACGATGGGGAACAAATGGTATCTCCCCTGTGGCCTCAGGAGAGGCCAGTCTCTGTGCCAGTTGCAAGGCGCCTCTAGGGATTCCTCCCCAATCATTTCAGAGTGCACAGTCCTCGACTTGTGCTGAGGCCTGAGCTTCAGCTTTGCTCGGCGGTCCTGACCTTGATCTTCGGGTACCCCTGATGCCCCCACAGAGGAGGCAGGCCTTGTCTCACCTGGACACATGCACGGCTCTTTGCCTGACCAGCTGCAGCAGTAGTGTCAGGCTCCATGTCGAGCGGATGCAGTGATTTGTGGCTTGCCCTCGAGGTAATATCCAGGGCTGTCACACGTGCCAGTGTGTCAGGCTTCGAACCTTGGGGTGACAGTCAAGGCAGCGCAGGGCAGTCAGGTTCTTCTGCAGTGGACAAGGGATGTGAGGGTCGTCGGGAATGGTGGCACATCCCCTGATGCTCCTCTCGACTTTCCTGGTGGGAGCACCTCCTCTTGGGATGCCAGGGAAGCCCCAGGAAACCTTTCCCTAAGGAGCAGGAAAAGGGACCACCATCTGTAGATTAACAGGGGCAAACGGGGCTCCTCTCGAATGGCAGGGGATCCCTTGGGTTTTCTTTCGAGTTGAGACGGGTGGGGCGAGGAACATCTTGGTCACAACAAGTGGCTGAAGGAGCCCTTCGAGGTGCAAAGGGACGAGGTGATTTCCCATGAAACGCCTAAGCGGATAAGGGCCTCACTCCCCTTGCAAGGGAGAAGCTTCTGGATTTTCTCGAGTTACGATGGGGAGATTATGGACCCGCCCCTGTGGCCTCAGGAGAGGTCAGTCTCCGTGCCCGTTGCCATGCGCCTTTGGGGATTCCTCCCCAGTCATCGCCGAGTCCCCAGTCCTCGTTTGGTGCTGAAGCC
This sequence comes from Nanger granti, assembly GCA_006408635.1. NCBI lineage: Eukaryota > Metazoa > Chordata > Mammalia > Artiodactyla > Bovidae > Nanger > Nanger granti. Next base: position 70,495 of record SJYD01062167.1, read on the forward strand.
AGTACCTGAGCTTTCCTTGCCCTTGCTGACATAAATCTAGAGGTTCCCACGGAGTCCCCACAGGGGAATCAGGCCTCGTCTCGCCTGGAGATGTACACTAACGCTTGCCTCTGCAGCTGCAGAAGCAGTGTAAGACTCCCCGTCGAGTGGACACAGGGATCTGTGACTTGACGACGAGGTATTACCCAGGGCTGTCACACGGAGTGTGTCAGGCGTCGAGCCTCGGGGTGAAAGTCAAGGCTGTGCAGGGCAGTCAGATTCATCTGAATTGAACGAGGTATTTGCTGGTCTTGTGGAATGGTGGCAAGAACACTGATGCTCCTCCCGACAGTCCTGGGGCGAGTGTCTCCTGTTGGGATGTGAGGGAAGCACTGGAAACCCTTTCTAGACAGAGCAGGAAATGGAAACTCATCTGGAATTCAACATGGGATAACGGGGCTCCTTGTCATTCATGGCGGGATCCTCAGTTTTCCCCTCGCGTGGAGACGAGTGGGTCGGGGAAATTCTTGGGTCTCAACAAGAAGGTGAACGACCCTTTTGAGGTCCAAGAGAGAAGGGGTGATTTTCCCCTGAGACGTCACAGAGGACCCGGTCTTCACCCCACTTGCAGGGGAGAATCTTTTGGTTTTAATCTTTTGGTTTTTCTCAACTTGTGGCAGAGTCCTCTCGAGTTACAATGGGGAACCCAGGGATTTGCCCCTGTGGCCTCAGGTGAGGCCAGTCTCCGTGCCAGTAGCCAGGCGCCTCTGGGGATTCCTCCCCAATCGTCTCAGGGTGCTCAGTCCTCGACTTGTGCTGAGGCCAGAGCCTGAGCTTTCCTAAGGGGTACCCCTTAGGCCCCCACAGAGGAGACAGGCCTCGTCTCACCTAGACAAATGCACGGCTACTTGCCTGACCAGCTGCAGCAGAAATGTCAGGCTCCAGGTCTAGCGGATACAGGGATCTGTGGCTTGCACTCGAGGTATTACCTAAGGCTGTCAGGCATGCCAGTGTGTCACACGACGAGCCTTGGTGTGACAGTCAAGGCAGTGCAGGGCAGTCAGATTCATCTGCAGTGCACAAGGCATTTGGGGGTCTTGGGCAATGGTACCTCAAACCCTGATGTTTCTCCCGAATTTCTTGGTGCAAGAACCTCCTCTTGGAATGCGAAGGAATCCACAGGAAAATGTTCCTTTAGGATCAGGAAAAGGGACCATCATCTGGAGCTTAGCAGGGGCAAACGGGGCTACTCTTGAGTCGCAGCGGGTCTCTTTGGGTTCCTCCCGAGTTGTGACGGGTAGGGTGGGTAACTTCTTGGGTCACAGCAAAGGAGTGAAGGAGCCCTTCCCAGTCCAAGAGGGAACTGATGATTTTCCCTGAGACAACACAGCGGATAAGGGTCTCTCTCTGCTTGCAAGGGAGAAGCTTCTGGTTTTTTCGAGGTGGGGCCGGGTTTTTCGAGTTACGATGGGGATCCCATGGACCCGCCCCTGTGGCCTCAGGAGAGGACAGTCTCCGTGCCAGTTGCCATATGCTTTTTGGGATTCCTTCCCGACATTGCTTGGTCTTCAGTCCTCGTCTGGTGCTGAAGCCAGTACTTGAGTTTTCCTCGACCATGCTGACATAAATCTTGGGGTACCCGTCGAGCCCCCACAGGGAAGTCAGGCCTCTTCTCGCCTGGAGACGTGCACTGCCGATTGCCTCCATAGCTGCAAGAGCAGTAATGCTCCCCGTCGAGTGGACACAGGGATCTGTGATTTGAACTCAAGGTATTACCCAGGGCTATCACACGTGCCAGTGTGTCAGGCTTCGAGCCTCGGGTGACAGTCTACGGAGTACAGGGTAGTCAGATTCATATGGAGTGAACGAGGTATTTGGGGGTCTTGGGGAATGGTGGCAAGAACCCTGATGCTCCTCCTGACTATCTTGGTGCGAGTGTCTCCTGTTGGTATGTGACGGGAGCGCTGAGAACCCTTTCCCGACAGAGCAGGCAAGGCAATCTCATCTGGAGCTCAGCAGTGGATAAGGGGCTCCTTTTCATTCTTGGCGGGACACTCGGTGTTCCTCTCGATTGGGGACGGGTGGGGCGGGGAACTTCTTGGGTCACAGCAAGAAGGTGAACGACCCTCTTGTGCTTTAAGAGAAAATGGCTGATTTCCCTCAAGACACCACCGCGGACAAGGTACTCAACCTGCTTGCAGGAGAGAATCTTTTGGTTTTTCTCAAGTTGTGGGGGGGACCACTTGAATTAGGACAGGGACCCTAGGGACAGGCCCCTGGGCCTCAGAATTGGACAGTCTCCGTGCCATTTGCCAGGCGCCTCTGCAGATTCTTCCCTAACCGTCTCGGAGCTCAGTCCTCGACTTGTGCTGAGGCCGAAGCCTGAGCTTTCCTCCACCTTCCTGACCTAGGTCTTGAGGTACCCCTGAGGCCCCCACAGAGGAGACAGGCCTCGTCTCGCCTGGACACGTGCACGGCTACTTTCCTGAACAGCTGCAGCAGCAGTGTCAGGCTCCATATAGAGCAGATACAGGGATCTCTGGCTTGACCTCGAAGTCCAATATGCTATCACACTTTCCAGGGTGTCTGGGGTTGAGCTTCTCCCTAACAGTGAAGGCAGTGTTGGGCTGTCAGATTCATCTGCAGTGGACAAGGTATTTGGGGGTCTTGGGGAATGATAACCCAAACCCTGATGCTGCTCCTGACTTTCCTGGTGCGATCACCTCCTATTGGGATGCAAGGGAAGCCCCTGGAAACCTTTCCCTTAGGAGCCAGAAAAGGGACCATCTTCTGTAGCTTAAAAGGGGCAAACGGGGATTCTCTTGAGTCAGAGCGGGTCCTTTGGGGTTCCTCTAGAGCTGAGACGGTTGTGGCGGGGAACTTCTTGGGTCACAGCAAAGGGGTGAAAAAGCCCTTTGAGGTCCAAATGAGAAGGAGTGATTTTTCCCGAGTCGCCAGCACGGACAATATCTTCAACTCACTTGCGGGGAGAATTATGCTTCTGGCCTCGTCGCGCCTGGAGATGTGCACTGCCGCTTGCCTCCGCAGCTACAGCAACAGTGTAAGGCTCACCATCATGTGGACAAGGGGATCTGTGACTTGCCCTCGAGGACCTAACCAGGGATGTCACATGTGCCAGGGTGCCACGACTGAAGCCTCGGGGTGACAGCCAACGCAGTGCACGGCAGTCAGGTTCATCTGGAGTCAACGAGGTATTTGGGGGATTTAGGGAACTGTGGCAATATCCCTGATGCCTCTCCCGACTGTACTGGTGCCAGTGTTCCTTGTTGGAATGAGAGGGGAGCGTTGAGAACCCTTTCCCGACAGAGCAGGAAAGGGATCCTCATCAGGAGCTCAGAGGGGATAACGGGGATCCTTTTCATTTTTGGCGAGACACTTGGTGTTCCTTTTGAGGTGGACGGGTGTGGGGGGGAACTTTCTGGTTCACAGCAAGCAGGTGAACTATCGTTTTGAGGTCGAATAGAGAAGGTGTAATTTCCCCCAAGATGGCAGAGCTGACAAAGTCCCCACCCCTCTTGCAGGGCAGAATCTTTGATTTTTCTCAAGCTGTGGTGGAGTTCTCTCGAGTTACGAAGGGGAGGCCAGGGACTCGACCCTGTGGCCTCAGGAGAGGCCAGTCTCCGTGCCAGTTGCCAGGTACCTCTGGGAATTCCTCCCCAATAATCTCAGGGTGCTCAGTACTCGACTTGTCCTGACGCCGTTGCCTGTGCTTTCTTCGACCATTCTGACCTAGGGCTTGGGGTACCCTTGTGACACCCACTTAGGAGACAGGCCTCGTATCTTCTGGAGATGTGCACAGTTACTTGCCTGACCAGCTGCAGCAGTAGTGGCAGACTCCATGTCGAATGGACACAGGGATCTATGGCTTGCCCTCGAGGCCCAAAGTGCTGTCACACGTGCAGGTGTTTCGGGCGTCTAGCTTCAGGGTGACAGTCAAGGCAGTGCAGGGCAGACAGGTTCATCTGCAGTGGACAAGGCATTTGGGGTTCTTGGAGAATGGTGGCCGAACCCCAGATGCTTCTTCCGACTTTCCTACTGCGAGCACATCCTCTGGGATGCGACGGAAGCCCCAGCACACCTTATACTAAGGAGCAGGAAAAGGGACTATCATCTAGATATTACCATGTGCAAACTTGGCTCCACTTGAGTTGCAGTGGGTCCATTGAGGTTCCGCTTGGTGGGACGGTTGTGGCTGGGAACACCTTGTGTCACAGCAATGGAGTGAAGGAGCTCTTCGAGGTCCAAGAGGGAAGGCGTGATTTCCCACGAGATGCCGGATGGGATAAAGGCCTCACCCTCCTTGCAAGGGAGAAGCTTCTGATGTTTCTCGAGTAGCGGCGGGTTTTCATGAGTTTTGACGGGGAGCCCAGGGATGCGCCACTGCGGCCTCAGGAGAGGATAGTCTGCTTGCCAGTTGCCAGTCACCTCTGGGTATTCCTCCCCAATCATCTCACGGTGCTCAGTTTTCGACTGGTGATGAGGCTGGAGCCTGAGATTTCCTGGACAGTCCTGTCCTAGGTCTTGGGGTACCCCTGATTCCCTCAATTGGGAGACAGGCCTCATCTCGCCTGAACAAGTTTATGGCAACTTGCCTGACCAGCTGCAGCAGCAGTGGCACTCTCCATGTCGAGCGGACACAGGGATCTGTGGCTTGCCCTCGAGGTCCTACCCTGGGCTGTCACACGTGCCAATGTGTAAGGCGTTGAGCCTTGGGGTGATGGTCAAGGAAGTGTAGATCAGTCAGGTTCATCTACAGTGGATAAGGCATTTGGGGGCCTTGGAGAATTGTGGCTCAAACCCTGATGCTCCTTCCGACTTTCCTGGTGGGAGCACCTCCTCTTGGGATGCGAGGGAAGACCCAGGAAACATTTCCCTAAGGAGCAGAAAACGGAACCCTCATCTGGAGCATAACAGGGGCTAATGGGGCTCCTCTTGAGTCTCAGCGGGTCCCTTGACGTTCCTCTGGTGTTGAGAAGGGTGGGGCGGGCAACTTCTTGGGTCTCAGCAAGCGGGTGAAGGAGCCCATCGAGGTCCAAGAGGAATGGGGTAAGTTCCTCTGAGTCGCCGCAGTGGATAAGGGCCTCACCCCTCTCTCAAGGGTGAAGCTTCTGGTTTTTCTTGAGTTGTGCAGGGTTTCTCGAGTTATGACAGGGAGCCCATGGACCCGCCCCTGTGGCCTCAGCAGAGGCCAGGTTCCCTGCCAGTTGCATGCGTCTTTGGGGATTTCTCCCCAGTCATCCCTGAGTCCTCAGTCTTCGTCTGGTGCTGAAGGTGGTACCTGAGCTTTCCTGGCCATGCTGACAAAAATCTTGGGGTTCCCATGGAGCCCCCACAGGGGATGCAGGCCTCGTCTCGCCTGGAGACGTGCACTGTGGCTTACTTTTACAGCTGCAGCGGCTGTGTAAGGCTCGGGGTCGAATGAACACAGGGATCTGTGACTTGATCTCGAGATACTACCCAGGGCTTTCACCTGAGCCAGTGTGTCAGGCTTTGAGCCTCAGGGTGACAGTCGACGCAGTGCAGGGCAGTCATGTTCATCTGGAATGAAAGAAATATTTGGCGGTTTTTAGAATGGTGGCAAAACCCCTGATGATCCTCCAGACTCTCCTGGTTTGAGTGTCTCCTGTTGGGATGTGAGCAGAGCGCTGGAAATCCTTTCCCGACAGAGCAGTAAAGGGACCCTCATCTGGAGCTCAGTAGGAGATAACGGGGCTCTATTTCATTCTTGGCGGGGCCCTCGGGGTTCCTCTAGAGTGGGGACGGGTAAGGCGTGGAACTTCTTGGGTCACAGAAAGAAGCTGAACGACCCTTTTGATGTCCAAGAGAGGAGGGGTGATTTCGCCAGAGATGACAAAGTGGACAAGTTCCTCACCCTGCTTGAAGGGAAAAATATTTTGGTTTTTCTCACGTTGTGGTGGGATTCTCTCCAGTTTGGACGGGGAACCCAGGGACTCGGCCCTGTGGCTTCAGGAGAGGCCAGTCTCCGTACCAGTTGACAGGTGCCCCTGGGAATACTCCCCAATCGTCTCAGGGTGCTCAGTCCTTGACTCGTGATGAGGCCGGAGCCTGATCCTTTATCGACCGTCCTGACCTTGGTCTTGGGGTACCCCTGAGGCCCACACTTAGGAGACAGGCCTCGTCTCGCCTGGACACGTGCATGGCAACTTGCCTGACCTGCTGCAGAAGCAGTGGCACACTCCATGTCGAGCTGACACAGGGATTTGTGGCTTGCCTTGAGGTCCTACCCTGGGCTGTCACACGTGCAACTGTGTCTGGCGTCAAGCCTTTGGGTGATGGTCAAGGAAGTGCAGGGCAGTCAGGTTCATCTACAGTGGAGAAGGCATTTGGGGGTTTTGGGGAATGGTGGCCCAAACAGTGATACTAATTCCGTCTTTCCTGGGGGGAGCATATCCTCTAGGGATGCGAGGGAAGACCCAGGAATCCTTTCCCTACTGAGCAGAAAACGGAACAATCATCTGGAGCTTAGCAGGGGCAATTGGGTCTGCTCTTGAGTCTCAGCGGGTCCCTTGGCGTTCCTTCCGAGTTGAGACGGGTGGGGTGGGGAACTTCCTGGGTCACAGAAATAGGGTGAAGGAGCCATTTGATGTCCAAGGTGGAAGGGGTGATTTCCCCAGAGATGCATCAGCAGATAAGGACCTCAGCCCGCTTGCAAGGGAGAGGTTTCTGTTTTTTCTCGAGTTGCAGCGGGGTTACACGAGTAACGATGGGGAGACCATGGACCCGCCCCTGTGGCCTCAGAAGAGGCCAGTCTCAGTGCCAGTTGCCATGAACCTTTGGGGATTCCTCCCCAGTCATCGCCGGGTCCTCAATCCTCCTCTGGTGCTGAAGCCGGTAAAAGAGCTATCGTCGCCCATGCTGACATAAATCTTGAGGTTCCCATGGAGCCCCCTTAGGGGAGTCAGGCCTCGTCTCGCTTGGAGATGTGCACTGCCGCTTGCCTCTGAAGCTGCAGCAGCATTGTCAGGGTCCCCGTCGAGTGGACACAGGCATCTGTGACTTGACCTCGAGTTAATACCCAGGGCTTTCACTCGAGCCAGTGTGTCAGGCTTCGAGCCTCGGAATGACAGTCGACGCATTGCAGGGCAGTCAGTTTCATCTGGAGTGAACGAGGTATTTGGCGGTCTTTGGAATGGTGGCAAGACCCCTGATTGTCCTCCCGACTGTCCTGGTGCCAGTGTCTCCTTTTGGGATGTGAGGGGAGCGCTCGAACCCTTTTCCAACAGCGTAGGAAAGGGACACTTTTTTGGAGCTCTGAAGGGGAATACAGGGCTGCATTTAATTCTTTTTGGGACCCTCGGTGTTCCTCTCATGTGCAGACAGTTGGGGAAGGGAACTTCTTGGGTCACAGCAAGAAGGTGAAGGACCCTTTTGAGTTCCAAGAGAGAAAGAATGATTTCCCCAGAGACGCGACTGCGAACAAGATCCTCACCCCGCTTGCAGGGGAGAATCTTTTGGTTTTTCTCAACTTGTGGGTGGGTCTTCTCGTGCTACAGTTGGGGAAGGGAACTTCTTGGGTCACAGCAAGAAGGTGAAGGACCCTTTTGAGTTCCAAGAGAGAAAGAATGATTTCCCCAGAGACGCGACTGCGAACAAGATCCTCACCCCGCTTGCAGGGGAGAATCTTTTGGTTTTTCTCAACTTGTGGGTGGGTCTTCTCGTGCTTCAACGGGGACACCAGGTACTCGCCCCTGTGACCCAAAAGAGGCCATTCTCCGTGCCAGTTCCTAGGCACGTCTGGGGAACCTCCCCAACCGTTTCAGAGTGCTCAGTCGTCAACTTGTGCTCACGCCTGAGCCTCACTTTGCTCGTCAGTCCTGTCCTCGGTTTTGGGTTGCCCTGAGGACCCCCACAGAGGAGTCAGGCCACGTCTCGCTTGGACACGTCCACACTACTTGCCTGACCAGCTGCAGCAGCAGTGTCAGGCTCCACATTGAGCGGACGCAGGGATCTGTGGCTTGCCCTTGAAGTCCAATGTGCTGTCACACGTGCCAGTGTGTCTGGCGTCAAGCCTCAGAGTAACAGTCAAGGCAGTTCACGGCAGCCAGGTTCATGTGCATTGGAAAAGGTATTCGGGGGTCTTGGAAATGGTGGTCCAACCCCTGATGCTCCTCCCGTCTTTCCTGGTGTGAGCCCCTACTCTTGGGATGCGGTGGAATCCCCAGATATCATTTCCCCAAGGAGCAGGAAAAGGGACAATCATCTGAAGGTCTGAAGAGCCAAACGGGACTCCTGTCGAGACCCAGCAGGTTCCTTGGGGTTCCTCCCGAGTTTAGACGGGTAGGGTGGGTAAATTCTTGGGTCACAGCAAGTGAGTGAAGGAGCCCTTCCCAGTCCAAGAGGGAATTGGTGATTTTCCTCGAGACGCCTCAGTAGATAACGGCCTCACCCTGCTTGCAAGGGAGAAGCTTTGGTTTTTCTCTAGGTGGGGGGGGAGGTTCCCGAGTTACGATGGGAAACACATGGACCCGCCCCTATGGCCTCAGGAGAGTCCAGTCTCCGTGCCAGTTGCCATGTACCTTTGGCGATTCCTCCCCAGACATCGGCTGGTCTTCAATCCCAGTCTGGTGCTGAAGCTGGTACCTGAGTTTTCCTCGCCAACGCTGACTTAAGTTTTGGAGTACTCATGGAGCCCTGCCCGCCCCTATGGCCTCAGGAGAGTCCAGTCTCCGTGCCAGTTGCCATGTACCTTTGGCGATTCCTCCCCAGACATCGGCTGGTCTTCAATCCCAGTCTGGTGCTGAAGCTGGTACCTGAGTTTTCCTCGCCAACGCTGACTTAAGTTTTGGAGTACTCATGGAGCCCTCACAGGGGAGTCAGGTCTTGGCTCTCCTGGAGACGTGCACTGCCGATTGCCTCCAAAGCTGCAACAGCAGTGTAATGCTACCTGTCGAGTGGACACAGGGATCTGTGACTTGAACTCTAGGTATTACCCAGGACTGTCACACGGGCCAGTGTGTGTGGCTTCGAGCCTCTGGGTGACAGTCTACAGAGTGCAGGGCCGTCAGGTTCATCTGGAGGCCACGTCTCGCTTGGACACGTCCACACTACTTGCCTGACCAGCTGCAGCAGCAGTGTCAGGCTCCACGTTGAGCGGATGCAGGGATCTGTGGCTTGCCCTCAAAATCCAATGTGCTGTCACACGTGTCAGTGTGTCTGGCGTCAAGCCTCGGAGTAACTGTCAAGGCAGTTCATGGCAGCCAGGTTCACGTGCATTGGACAAGGTATTTGGGGGTCTTGGAAATGGTGGCCCAACCCCTGATGCTCCTCCCGTCTTTCCTGGTGTGAGCCCCTCCTCTTGGGATGCGGGGGAATCTCCAGATATCATTTCCCCAAGGAGCAGGGAAAGGGAAAATCATCTGAAGGTTAGAAGAGCCAAAGAGGGCTCCTGTCGAGTCGCAGCGGGTTCCTTGGGGTTCCTCTCGAGTTTAGACGGGTAGGATGGGTAACTTCTTGGGTCACAGCAAGTGAGTGAAGGAGCCCTTCCCAGTCCAAGAGAGAACTGGTGATTTTCCCCGAAACGCCTCAGCGGATAACGGCCTCACCCTGCTTGCAAGGGAGAAGCTTTTGGTTTTTCTCTAGGTGGGGCGGGGTTTCCCGAGTTACGATGGGAAGCCCATGGACCCGCCCCTATGGCCTCAGGAGAGTCCAGTCTCCGTGCCAGTTGCCATGTACCTTTGGTGATTCCTCCCCAGACATCGGCTGGTCTTCAATCCCAGTCTGGTGCTGAAGCTGGTACCTGAGTTTTCCTCGCCCATGCTGACTTAAGTTTTGGAGTACTCATGGAGCCCTCACAGGGGAGTCAGGTCTCGGCTCTCCTGGAGACGAGCACTGCCGATTGCCTCCAAAGCTGCAACAGCAGTGTAAGGCTACCTGTCGAGTGGACACAGGGATCTGTGACTTGAACTCGAGGTATTACCCAGGGCTATCACATGGGCCAGTGTGTGTGACTTCGAGCCTCTGGGTAACAGTCTACTGAGTGCAGGGCCGTGAGGTTCATCTGGAGTCAACGAGGTATTTGGCGGTCTTGGGGAATGGTGGCAAGAACCCTGATGCTGCTGCCGACTGTCCTGGTGGGAGTGTCTCCTGTTGGTATGTTACGGGAGCGCTGGGAACCCTTTCCTGCTCTGTCAGGCTCCATGTCAAGCAGACTCTCATGTGGAGCTCAGCAGGGGATAAAAGGCTCCTTTTCATTCTTGGCGGGACACTGGGTGTTCCACTCTAGTGAGGACGGGTGGAGCGGGAACTTCTTGGGTCACAGAAAGAAGGGGAAAGACCATCTTGTGCTTTAAATGTGAATAGATATCCATTAAGATGTAACAGTTTACAAGGTCCTCAGCCCGCTTGCAGGGGAAAATATTTTGGTTTATCTCGAGTTGTGGTGGGGTCTTCTTCAGTTACGATGATGACCACAGGGACTCGCCCCTGTGGCCTCAGGAGAATCCACTCTCCGTGCGAGCTGCCTGGCACCTCTGGGGATTACTCCCCAATCGTCTCGGTGCTCAGTCTTTGACTTGTGCTGAGGCCTGAGCCTGAGATTTTTTCGACCGTCCTGACCTAGGTCTTTGTGTTCCACTGAGAAAAAGGCTTCGTCTCACCTGAACACGTGCATGGCTACTTGCCTGACCAGCTGCAGCAGCAGTGTAGGCTCCATGTCGAGCGGACACAGGGATCTGTGGCTCGCCCTCGAGGTCCAAAGTGCTGTCACACATGCCAGTGTGTCGCGTGTTGAGCCTCGGGGTGACAGTCAAGGCTGTGCAGGGCTGTAAAGTTCATCTGCAGTGGACAAGGCATTTGGGATACTTGGGGAATGGTGGCCCAACCTCTGATGCTCCTCCCGACTTTCCTGTTGGGATCACCTCCTCTTGGTATTCGAGCAAAGCCCCAGTCAACATTTCCCTAACGGGCAGGAAAAGCGCCACTCACCTAGAGCCTAGCAGGTGAAAACAGGGCTCTGTTGAGTCGCAGCAGATCCCTTGTTGTTCCTCTCGAGTTGAGACGGGTGGGGCGGGGAATTTCGTGGGTCACAGCAATACGGAGAATGACTCTGTTGAGGTCCAAGTGAGAAGGGGTGATTTCTCCCAAGACGCCAGAGCGGACAAGGTGCTCTCCCCGGTTGCTTTGGAGAATTCGGTTCTTCCCAAGTTGTGTTGTGTTCCTGTCTAGTTACGACTAGGACCCCAGGGACTCGCTCCTGTGGCCACAGGAGAGGCCAGTCTCCGTGCATGTTGCCAGGCACCTCTGGCGATTCCTCAACAATCATCTCATTGTGCTCAGTCCTCGAATTGTGCTGAGGAAGCATCGGTTCTTCCCAAGTTGTGTTGTGTTCCTGTCTAGTTACGACTAGGACCCCAGGGACTCGCTCCTGTGGCCACAGGAGAGGCCAGTCTCCGTGCATGTTGCCAGGCACCTCTGGCGATTCCTCAACAATCATCTCATTGTGCTCAGTCCTCGAATTGTGCTGAGGAAGCAGCCTGAGCTTTCGTCGACCATACTTATCTAGGCCTTCGGTACCCCCTGTGGCCCCCATAGAGGAGACCGGCCTTGTTTCGCCTGGACAAGTGTACGTCTACTTGCCTGACCAGCTGCAGCATCAGTGTCAGGCTCCATATCTAGCGGACACAGGGATTTCTGGCTTGATCTCGAGGTCCAATGTGCTGTCACTGATTCCAGTGTGTCGTGGGTGTGAGCCTCGCCGTGACAGTCAAGGCAGTGCAGGGAGAGGAAGCAGCCTGAGCTTTCGTCGACCATACTTATCTAGGCCTTCGGTACCCACTGTGGCCCCCATAGAGGAGACCGGCCTTGTTTCGCCTGGACACGTGTACGTCTACTTGCCTGACCAGCTGAAGCATCAGTGTCAGGCTCCATATCTAGCGGACACAGAGATTTCTTGCTTGACCTCGAGGTCCAATGTGCTGTCACTGTTTCCAGTGTGTCGTGGGTGTCAGCCTCGCCGTGACAGTCAAGGCAGTGCAGGGGCAGTCAGGTTCAGCTGCAGTGGACAAAGGATTTGGTGGTCTTGGGGAATGATGGCCAAACCCTGATGCTCCTCCCATCTTTCCTGATGTGAGAACCTCCTATTGGAATGCGAGGGAAGCCCCAGGAAACCTTTCACTAATGAACAGGAAAAGGGTCCATTATCTGTAGCTTAGAAGGGGCAACCGAGGCTCCTCTTGAGTCACACTGGGTCCCTTGGGGTTCCTCTCGAGTTGAGATGGGTGGGGCGGGGAACTTCTTGGGTCACTGCAAGGGGGTNAGCCCCAGGAAACCTTGTTGATAGGCAAGACAGTGCGGGGCTGTCAAGTTCATCTGCAGTGGAGAAGGCATTTGGTCGTGTGGTTGAATGGTGGCCGAAACCCTGGTGCTCCCCCCAACTTTCCTGTTGCGAGCACCTCCTTTTGGTATTTGAGCAAAACTCCAGGGAACCTTTCCCTAAGGGGCAGTAAAGGGGACGATTATCTGGAGCTTAGTAGGGGCAAACAGGGCTCCGTTGAGTCGCAGAGGATCCCTTGTTGTTCCTCTCGAGATGAGACAGGTAGTTCGGGGAAATTCCTGGGTCCCGGCACGGAGGTGAAAGTGCCCTTCGAGGTCCAAGTTGGAAGGAGTGATTTCCCCAGAGATGCTGCAGTGCATAAGGACATCACTTCGCTTGCAAGGAAGAAGATTCTGGTATTTTTCAAGTTGTGCTGAGGTTTCTCGAGTTACAATGGGGAGCCCATAATCCCGCCCTTNCGGAGGTGAAAGTGCCCTTCGAGGTCCAAGTTGGAAGGAGTGATTTCCCCAGAGATGCTGCAGTGCATAAGGACATCACTTCGCTTGCAAGGAAGAAGATTCTGGTATTTTTCAAGTTGTGCTGAGGTTTCTCGAGTTACAATGGGGAGCCCATAATCCCGCCCTTGTGGCCTCAGGAGAGGCCAGTCTTTTTGCCAGTTGCCATGAGCCTTTGGGGATTCCTCCCCAGTTATTGCCGAGTCCTCAGTCCTCGGCTGGTGCTGAAGCTGGTACTTGAGTTTACCTCGCCCATGCTGACATAAATCTTAGGGTGCCAATGGAGCCCCCACAGGAAAGTCAGGCCTCGTCTTGCCTGGAGACGTACACTTGCGCTTGTCTCTGCAGCTGCAGCAGCTGTGAAAGGCTCCCCATCTAGTGAACCCAGGGCTCTGTGACTTGACCTCGAGGTACCACCTGGGTCTGTAACACGTGCCAGTGTGTCAGGCTTTGAGCTTCGGGGTGACAGTCGACCCAGTGCAGGGCAGTCAGGTTCATCAGGGGTGATCGACGTGTTTGGGTGTCTTGGGGAATGGTGCAAGACCCTTGATGCTGCTCCTGACTGTCTTGGTTCGAGTGTCTCAATTTGGGATGTGAGGAAAGTGCTGGGAAACCTTTCCCGACAGAGCAGGAAAGGGACCCTCATCTGGAGCTCAGCAGGGTTACTGGAGCTCCTTTCCATTCAAGGCAGGACCCTCGATGTTCCCCTCGAGTGAGGACGGGTGGCACTAAAATCTTCTTGGGTCACAGCAAGAAGGTGAACGACACTCTATCGGTCCAAGAGAGAAGAGCTTCTTTCCCACGAGACACCACAGCAGATGAGGCTCTCACCCCGCTTTCATGGGAGCATCTTTTAATTTTTATCAAGTTGTGGCAGGGTCCTCTCGAGTTACAACGGGAAACACAGGGATTCGCCCCTGTGCATTCAGGATTGGACAGTCACCGTGCCCGTTGCCAGGCGCCTCTGGGAATACTTTTCTAATCATCTCGGTGCTCAGTCCTCGACTTATGCTGAGGCTGGAGCCAGAGTTTTCCTTCACCGTCCTGACCTAGGTCTTGGTGTACTCCTGAGGGCCTCCCATAGGAGACAGGCCTCGTCTCGTCTGGACACGTGCACCGCTACTTGCCTGACCAGCTGCCGCAGCAGTGTCAGGGTCCATGTCAAGAGGACACAGGGATCTGTGGCTTGGCCTTGAGGCCCCAAGTGCTGTCACACGTGCAGGTGTTTCTGACATCGAGCTTCAGGGTGACAGTCAAGGCAGTGCAGGTCAGAGAGGTTCATCTTCAGGGGGCAAGGCATTTGGGCATCTTGGAGAATGTTTGCTGGAACGCTCATGCTCCTCCCGACTCTTCTGGTGCGAGCACCTCACCTCTTGGGATGCGGGGGAATCCCCAGATATCATTTCCCCAAGGAGCAGGGAAAGGGAAAATCATCTGAAGGTTAGAAGTGCCAAACAGGGCTCCTGTCGAGTCGCAGCGGGTTCCTTGGGGTTCCTCCCGAGTTTAGACGGGTAGGGCGGGTAACTTCCTGGGTCACAGCAGGTGAGTGAAGGAGCCCTTCCCAGTCCAAGAGGGAATTGATGATTTTCCCCGAGACGCCTCAGCGGATAACGGCCTCACCCTGCTTGCAAGGGAGAAGCTTTTGGTTTTTCTCTAGGTGGGGCGGGGTTTCCCGAGTTACGATGGGAAGCCCATGGGCCCGCCCCTATGGCCTCAGGAGCGGCCAGTCTCTGTGCCAGTTTCCAGGAGACTTTGGGGATTCCTCCCCAGTCATCGCCCGG
>SJYD01062167.1:104910-123704 GCA_006408635.1 Nanger granti
GTATTCGAGCGAAGCTCCAGGGAATCTTTCCCTAAGGTGCAGGAAAAGGAACGATAATCTGGAGCTTAGCAGGGGCAAACAGGGATCTGCTGATTCGCAGTGGATCCCTTGTTGTTCCTCTGGAGTTGAGACGGGTAGGGCGGCGAAATTCCTGGGTCACAGCAAGGGGGGGAAAGACCCCTTCGAGGTCCAAGAGGGATGGAGTGATTTCCCCAGAGATGCTGCAATGGATAAGGACGTCACCCCGCTTGCATGGGAGAAGCATCTGGTATTTCTCGAGTTGAAGTGGGGTTTTCCGAGTTACTATGGGGAGCCCATGGATCCACCCCAGTGGCCTCAGGAGAGGACAGTCTCAGTGCTAGTTGCCATGCGCATTTGAGGATTTCTCCCCAGTCATCGCCGAGTCCTCAGGCCTCGTCTGGTGCTGAAGCTGGTACCTGAGTTTTCCTGGCCCTTGCTTACATGAATCTTGGGCTTCTCATGAAGCTCCCACAGGCAAGTCAGGCCTCGTCTTGCCTGGAGTCGTACACTTGTGCTTTCCTCTGAAGCTGCAGCTGCTGTGAAAGACGCCCCGTCGAGTGGACACAGGGCTCTGTTATTTGACCTCGAGTTATCACCCGGGTCTGTCACACGTGCCAGTGTGTCAGGCTTCGAACCTCGGTGTCACAGTCGACCCAGTGCAGGGCAGTCAGGTTCATCTGGAGTGAACGTGCTATCTGGGGGACATGGGGAATGGTGGCAAGACCCCTGATGCTACTCCTGATAGTCCTAGTTCGAGTGTCTCCTGTTGAGGTGTGAAGGGAGTGCTGGGAACCCTTTCCCGAACAAGCAGGAAAGGGACCCTCAGCTGGAGCTCAGCAGGGATACTGGGGCTCCTTTGCATTAATGGCGGNGTGGCAAGACACCTGATGCTGCTCCTGACAGTCCTAGTTCGAGTGTCTCCTGCTGGGATGTGAAGGGAGTGCTGGGAAACCTTTCCCGAACAAGCAGGAAAGGACCCTCAGCTGGAGCTCAACAGGGATACTGGGGCTCCTTTGCATTAATGGCGGGCCCCTCGGTGTTCCCCTCGAGTATGGACGGGCGGCATGAGAAAATTCTTGGGTCACAGCAAGAAGGTGAACGGCACTCTGGAGGTCCAAGAGAGAAGAGGTTCTTTCCTCCGAGGTGCCACAGCAGACGAGGTCCTCATCCCACTTGCAGGGGATAATCTTTTGGTTTTTCTCAAGTTGTGTCGGGGTCCTCTCGAGTTACAACGGGGAATCCAGGGACTCACCCCTGTGCACTCAGGATTGGACAATCTCAGTGCCAGTTGCCAGGCTCCTCTGGGGATTCTTCCCTAATCGTCTCAGTACTCAGTCCTCGACTTTCGCTGAGGTCGGAGCCTGAGCTTTCCTCGACCGTCCTGACCTGTGTCTTGATGTACCCCTGAGGGCCCCACAGAGGAGACAGGCCTCGTCTCGCCTGGACACGTGCACGGCTACTTGCCTGACCAGCTGCAGCAGCAGTGTCAGTCTCCATGTCTAGCGGACACAGAGATCTGTGGCTTGCCNGCTGCAGCAGCAGTGTCAGGCTCCATGTCTAGCAGACAAAGAGATCTGTGGTTTGCTCTGGAGGCCCCAAGTGCTGTCACACGTGCAGGTGTTTCGGGCGTCGAGCCTCGGGGTGACAGTCAAGGCAGTGCAGGGCAGACAGGTTCATCTCCAATGGGCAAAGTATTTGGGGGTCTTGGAGAATGATGGGCGAACCCCAGATGCTCCTCCTGACTTTCCTGCTGCGAGCACCTCCTTGTGAGATGCGACAGAAGCCCCAGGACACCTTACACTAAGTAGCAGAAAACGGGACTATCATCTGGATGTTAGCAGGGGAAAACTAGGCTCCTCTTGAGTCGCAGCGGGTCCATTGGGTTTCCTCTTGGGTGCGACGGTTGTGGCCCCAAGAACTCCTTGTGTCACAGAAAGGGAGTAAAGGAGACTTTCGAGGTCCAAGAGGTAGGGGTGATTTCTCACGAGACTCCGGATCGGATAAGGGCCTCACTCCGTTTGCAAGGGAGAAGCTTCTGGTGTTTCTCGAGTTGTGGCAGGGTTTCTCGACTTTNATGTTAGCAGGGGCAAACTGGGCTCCTCTTGAGTCGCAGCGGGTCCATTGGGTTTCCTCTTGGGTGCGACGGGTGTGGCCCCGAGAACTCCTTGTGTCACAGAAAGGGAGTAAAGGAGACTTTCGAGGTCCAAGAGATAGGGGTGATTTCTCACGAGACTCCGGATCGGATAAGGGCCTCACTCCGTTTGCAAGGGACCCTCAGTTGGAGCTCAGCAGGGATACTGGGACTCATTTACTTTCATGGCGGGCCCCTCGATGTTCCCCTCGAGTGAGGATGGGCGGCGCGAGAAACTTTTTGGGTCACAGCTAGTAGGTGAACGACACATTAGAGGTCCAAGAGTGAAGAATTATTTTCCCCGAGACGCCAAAGCAGACGAAGTCCTGACCCCGCTTTCAGGGGTGAATCTTTTGATTTTTCTCAAGTTGTGGAGGGGTCCTCCCGAGTTACAACGTGTAACTCAGAGACTCGCCCCAGTGCACTCAGGATTGGACTGTCTCCGTGCCTCTGGGAATTCTTCCTTAATCGTCTCGGTGCTCAGTTTTCGACTTTGCTGAGGCCAGAGCCTGAGCTTTCCTCGACCATCCTTATTAGGTCTTGGTGTACCACTGAGGGCCCCACAGAGAAGACAGGCCTCATCTCGTCTGGCCACGTGCACGGCTACTTGCCTGACCAGCTGCAGCAGCAATGAAAGGCTCCATTTCGAGAGAACTCAGGAATGTGTGGCTTGCCCTCGAGGCCCAAAGTGCTGTCACATGTGCAGGTGTTTCACGCATCGTTCCTCCGGATGACAGTCAACGCAGTGCAGGGCAGACAAGTTCATCTGAAGTGGTCAAGGCATTTGGGGGTCTTGGAGAATCGCGGCCGAAACCCAGATGCTCCTCCCGACTTTCCTACTGGGAGCACCACCTTTTGGGATGTGAAGGCATCCCAAGGACACCTTATAATAAGGATCTGTTAAAGGGACTATCATCTAGAGCTTAGGAATGTCAAACTGGGCTCCTCTTGAGTCGCAGCAGGTCCACTGAGTTTCCTCTTGGGTGCGACGGTTGTGGTTGGGAACTCCTTGTTTCACAGCAAGAGAGTGAAGGAGCACTTCGAGGTCAAAGAGGGACGGGGTGATTTCCCACGAGACGCAGATCTGATAAGGGCCTCACCCCGCTTACAAGGGAGAAGCTTCTGGTGTTTCTCGAGTTGAGGAGGAGTTTCTGGAGTTACAACTGTGCGCCTAGTTACGCACCCCTGTGTGCTCAGAAGAGTACAGTCTCCGTGCCAGTTGCCAGTCACCTCTGGGAATTCCTCTCCATTCATCTCTAGCTCCCTGTCCTCGACTTGAGATGAGGCCAGTGCCTGAGTTTTCCTCGACTGTCCTGACCTAGGTCTTGGGGTTCCCTGAGGCTCCCACAGAGGAGTCAGTCTTCGTTTCACCTGGACACGTGCAGGGCTACTGGCCTTAACAGCTTCAGCAGCAGTGTCAGGCTCTATGTCGAGCGGACAGAGGTATCTGTGACTTGCTCTCAAGGTTCAAATTGCTGTCACAAGTGCCAATGTGTCGTGCGTCAAGCCTCGGTGTGACAGTCAATGCGGTGTGGGGCTGTCAAGTTCATCTGCAGTGGACAAGGCATTTGGGGGACTTGGTGAATGGTGGCTGAACCTCTGATGCTGTTACCGACTTTCCCGATCGAGCACCTCCTCTTGGTATTTGAGTGAAGCTCCAGAGAACATTTCCCTAAGAGGCATGAAAGGGGATGATGATCATCTGGAGCTTAGCAGGGGCAAACATGGCTGTGTTGAGACGCAGCGGACCTTTAGTTGTTCTTCTCGTGTTCAGAGGGGTAGGGCAGGGAAATTCCTGGGTCACAGCAAGGGGCTAAAGAGTCCTTCGAGGTAGAAGAGGGAAGAAGTGATTTCAACAGAGAGGTTGCAGTGGTTAAGGAACTCACCCGGCTTGCAAGGGAGGAGATTCTGGTATTTTTAGAGTAGTGGCCGGGTTTCTAGAGATTTGACGCGGAGTTCATCGACCCGCCCTGTGGCCGCAGGAGAGGTCAAGCTTCTTGCCAGTAGCCATGTGCCTTTGGGGATTCCTCCCGTCATCGCCGAGTCCTCAGTCCTCGTCTGGTGCTGAAGCTGGTACCTGAGCTTTCCTCGCCCATGCTGTCATAAATCTTGGGGTTCCCATGGAGCCTTCACAGTAAAGTCAGGCCACGTCTTGCCTGTAGATGTACAATTGTGCTTGCCTCCGGAGCTGCGGCAGCTGTGAAATGCTCCCCATCGAGTGGACACAGTGATCTGTGACTTGACCTCAAGGTACCACCCGGGTCTTTCACACGTGCCACTGTGTAAGACTTCCAGCCTCGGGGTGACAGTCGACCCAGTGCAGGGCAGGCAGGTTCATCTGGAGTGAACGAGGTATTTGGGGGTCTTGGGGAATGGAGGCAAGACCCCTGATGCTGCTCCCCACAGTCCTGGTTTCGAGTGTCTCCTGTTGGGATGTGAGGTAGGTGCTGGGAACCCTTTCCCATCAGAGCAGGAAAGGGCCCCTCATCTGGAGCTCAGCAGGGATACTGGGGCTCCTCTACATTCTTGGTGGGACCTTCGGTGTTCCCCTAGAGTGAGGACGGGCGGAGCGAGAATCTTCTTGGGTCACTACAAGAAGGTGAACGACACTTTGGAGGTTAGAAAGAGAAGAGGTTCTCTCCCCGAGACGCCACAACAGACAAGGTCCGCACTCCGCTTGCAGGGGTGAATCTATTGGTTTTTCCAAAGTTGTAGCGTGATCCTCTCGAGTTACAACGGGGAACCAAGGGACTCGCACTTGTGCACTCAGGATTGGACAGTCTAGGTGCCAGTTGCCAGGCGGCTCTGGGGATTCTTCCCTAATCATCTGGGAGCTCAGACCTAGACTTTTGCTGAGGCCGGAGCCTGAGCTTTCCTAGAAAGTCCTGACCTAGTTCTTGGTGTACCACTGAGGTTTTCACAGTGGAGACAGGTCTCGTATCTTCTGGACACGTGAACGGCTACTTGTCTGACCAGCCACAGCAGCAGTGTCAGGCTCCATGTCGAGCGGACACAGGGATCTGTGGTTTGCACAATAGGCCCAAAGTGCTGTCACACGTGCAGGTGTTTCGGGCGTCCAGCCTCGGGTTGACAGTCGTGGCAGTGCAGGAAAGACAGGTTCATCTGTAGTGGACAAGGCATTTGGGGGTCTTGGAGAATGGTGGCCGAACTCTAGATGCTCCTCCCGACTTTCCTATTGCGAGCACCTCCATTTGAAATGCGACAGAAGCTCCAGGACACCTTATATTAAGGAGCAGGAAAAGGGACTATCATCTAGAGCTTAGCAAGAGTAAACTGGGCTCCCTTGGGTCGCAGCGGGTCCACTGGGGTTTCTCCTGGGTGCGACGGTTGTGGCTGGGACCTCCTTATGTAACAGCAAGGGAGTGAAGAACCATTCGAGGTCCAAGAGGGAAGGGGTGATTTCCCACGAGACACCGGGTTGGATAAGGGCCTCACCCGCTTGCAAGGGTGAAGCTTCTGGTGTTTCTCGAGTTGTGGCCTGGTTTCTCGAGTTACGACGGGGAGACCAGGGACCCGCCCCTTTGGCTGCAGGAGAGGACAGTCTCCATGTCAGTTGCCAGTTACGTCTGGGGATTCCTCTCCAATCGTCACTGGGTGCCCTGTCCTCGACTTGTGCTCAGGTCACTGCCTGAGCTTACCTCGATCGTAAGGATGTAAGTTTTAAGGGTTACCCTGAGGCTTCCACAGAGGAGACAGGCTTCGTCTCACCTGGGCACGTGCATGGCTACTTGCCTGACCAGCTGCCGCAGCAGTGTCAGGCTCCAGGTCGAGCGGACAGAGGGATCTGTAGCTTGCTTTCGAGGTCCAAAGTGCTGTCACACGTGCCAGTGTGTCGTGCGTCGAGCCTCGGGGTGACAGTCAAGGCAGTTTGGGGCTGTCAAGTTCATCTGAAGTGGAGAAGGCATTTGGGGGTCTTGGGCAATGGTGGCCGAATCCCTGATGCTCCTCCACACTTTCCTGTATCGAGCAGATCCTCTTGGTATTCGTGTGAAGCTCCAGGGAACATTTCCTTAAGGGGCAGGAAAGGGAATGATCATCTGGAGCTTAGGGGGGACAAACATGTCTCTGTTGAGTCGCAGCGGTTCCCTTGTTGTTCCTCTCGAGTTGAGACGGGTAGGGCGGAGAAATTCCTGGGTCACAGCAAGCGGAGGAACGGGCCCTTCGAGGTTCAAAAGAGAAGGAGTGATTTTCCCAGAGATGTCGCTATGGATAAGGGCCTCATCCGGCTTGCAAGGGAGAATTTTCTGATATTTTTCGAGTTGGGGCGTGGTTTCTTGAGTTACTACGTGGAGTCCATGGACCCGCCCCTGTGACCTCAGGAGAGGCCAGTCTTCTTGCCAGTTGCCATGCACCTTTGCAGATTGCTCCCCAGTCATCACCGAGTCCTCAGTCCTCGTCTGGTGCTGAAGCTGGTACCTAAGCTTTCCTCGCCCATGCTTACATAAATCTTGGTGTTCCCTTGCAGCCCTCACAGGAAAGTCAGGCCTCGTCTTGCCTGGAGACTTAGACTTGCACTTGCCTCTGCAACTGCATCAGCTGTGAAAGTCTGCCCGCAGAGTGGACACAGGGATCTGTGACTTGACCACGAGGTACAACCCAGGTCTGTCACACGTGACACTGTGTCAGGCTTTGAGCCTCGGTGTGACACTCGACCCACTGCAGGGCATTCAGGTTCATCTGGAGTGAACGAGGTTTTTGGGGGTCTTGGGGAATGGTGGCAAGGATCCTTATGTTTCTCCCGACCGTTCTGGTTCGAGTGTCTCTTGTTGGGATGTGAGAAAATTGCTGGAAACCCTTTCCCAACAGAGCAGGAAAGGGCTCCATATCTGGAGATCATCTGGGACAATGGAGCTTCTTTACATTCTTGGCGGAACCCTCGGTGTTCCCCTCGAGTGACGACGGGCGGCGGAAGAAACTCTTTGGGTCACAGCAACGAGGTGAATGACACTATGGAGGTCCAAAAGAGAAGAGATTCTTTCCCTCGAGACGCTGCAGAAGACGAGGTCCTGACCCCGCTTGCAAGGAAGAATGTTTTGGTTTTTCACAAGTTGTGGCTGAGTCCTCTGGAGTTACAACGGGGAACCCCGGGACTCGCCCCTGTGCACTCAGGATTGGACGGTCTCCGTGGCAGATGCCAGGCGCCACTGGGGATACTTCCCTAATCGTCTCGGTACTCAGTCCTCGACTTTTTCTGATTCCAAGTCTGAGCTTTCCTTGACCGTCCTGACCTAGGTCTTAGTGTACTACTGAGGGCACCACAGAGGAGACAGGCCTCGTCTCTTGTGGACACGTGCACGGGCACTTGCTTGAACAACTGCAGCAACAGTGACAGGCTCAATGTCGAGGAAACACAGGGATATGTGGCTTGCCCTCGAGGCCCAAATTGCTGTCACACATGCAGGTGTTTTGGGCATCGAACTTCTGGATGACAGTCAAGGCAGTGCAGGGCAGACAGGTTCATCTGCAGGGGGCAAGGCATTTGGAGGTATTGGAGAATGGTGGCCGAAACCCAGATGCTCCTCCCGACTTTCCTACTGCGAGCACCTCCTTTTGGGATGGGACGGAACCCCCAGGACACATTATACTAAGGAGTCGTAAAAGGGACTATCATCTAGAGCTTAGCAAGATCAAACTGGACTCCGGTTGAGTCTCAGCAGGACCACTAGGGTTCCTCTTGGGTGGGAAGGTTCTGCCGGGAATTCCTTGTGTCACAGCTAGGAGGGAAGGAGCACTTCGAGGTCCAAGAGGAAAGGGGTGTTTTCCCACGAGACGATAGATCAGATAAGGGCCTCACCTCGCTTGCAAGGGAGAAGCTTCTGGTGGTTTTCGAGTTGGGGCGTGGTTTCTCGAGTTACAACTGGGAGCCCAGGGATGCGCCCCTGTGGCCTCAGGAGAGGACAGTCTCCTTGCCAGTTGCCGGTCAACACTGCGGTTTCCTCTCCAATAGTCTATGGGGGCCCTGTCCTCGACTTATGCTGAGGGCAGTGCCTGAGCTTCCATCAACCGTCCTGACCTAGGTCTTGGGGTTCCCCTGAGGCCCCCACAGAGGAGACAGGCTTCGTCTCACCTGGAGACGTGCACGGCTACTTGCCTGACCAGCTTCAGCAGCAGTGTCAGGCTCCATGTCGAGCGGACAGAGGGATCTGTGGCTTGCTCTCGAGGTCCAAATTACTGTCACAAGTGGCAGTGTCTCATGCGTAGAGTCTCGGGGTGACATTCAAGGTGGTGTAAGGCTATCAAGTTCATCTGCAGTGGACAAGGCATTTTGGGGACTTGGTGAATGGTGGCCGAATCCCTGATGCTCCTCCCGACTTTCCCGATCGAGAACCTCCTCTTGATATTTGAGCAAAGCTCCAGGGACCTTTACCTAAGGGGCAGGAAAGGGGATTATCACCTGGAGCTTAGCAGGGTCGAACAGGTCTCTGTTGAGTCCCAGCAGACCCCTTGTTGTTCTTCAGGAATTGAGAGGGGTAGGGCGAGGAAATTTCTGGATCAGAGGAAGGGTGGGAAAGAGTCATTTGAAGTCCAAAGGAGAGGAGTGATTTCACCAAGAGGCCACAGTGGATAAGTGCCTCACCCCACTTTCAAGGGAGTAGCTTCTGATATTTCTCGAGTTGAGGCGGGGTTTCTTGATTTATGACGGGGAGCCCATCGACCCGCCCCTTTGACCTCAGGAGAGGACAGTCTCCATGCCAGTTGCCATGCACATTTGAGGATTCCTCCCCAGTCATTGCCAGTTCCTCAGTCCTCCTGTGGTGCTGAAGCTGGTACCTGAGCTTTCCTCGCCCATGCTGACAGAAATCTTGGGGTTCCCATGGAGCTTCCACAAGAAAGTCATTCCTTGTCTTGCCTGGAGACGTACACTTGCTCTTGACTCAGCAGCTTCAGCAGCTGTGAAAGCCTCCCCGTCGAGTGGACACAGCGATCTGTCACTTGACCTCGAGATAACAGCCTGGTCTGTCACATGTGCCAGATTTGGGGTTCCCATGGAGTTCCCACTAGAAAGTCAGGCCTTGTCTTGCCTGGAGACGTACACTTGCGCTTGACTCAGCAGCTTCAGCAGCTGTGAAATCCTCCCCGTCGAGTGGACACAGCGATCTGTCACTTGACCTTGAGATAACAGCCTGGTCTGTCACACGTGCCAGTGTTTCAGGACTCGAGCCTCGGTGTGACAGTCGACACAGTGCTGGGCAGTCAATTTCATCTTGAGTGAACAAGGTATTTGGGTGTTTTGGGGAATGGTGGCAAGACCCATGATGCTGCTCTCAACAACCCTGGTTCGAGTGTCTCCTGTTGGGATGTAAGGGAAGTGCTGGGAACCCTTTCCCGACAAAGCAGGAAAGGGCCCCTCATATGGAGCTCAGCATGGATACTGGGGCTCCTTTACATTCATGGCGGGATCCTCGGTGTTCCCCTCGAGTGAGGACGGGCTGCGTGAGAAACTTCTTGGGTCACAGCAACAAGGTGAAAGACACTTTGGAGGTCAAGAGAGACGAAGTTCTTTCCCCGAGAAGCCCTAGCAGACGAGGTCCTCAACCCGCTTGCAGGGGAGAATCTTTTGGTTTTTCTCAAGTTGTTGGGGGCTCCTCTCGAGTTACAACGGGGAACCCAGGGGCTCACATCTGTGCACTCAGGATTGGACAGTCTCCGTGCCAGTTGCCAGGCAAGACGAGGTTCTTTCCCCCGAGAAGCCCCAGCAGATGAAATTCTCAACCCGCCTACAGGGGAGAATCTTTTGGTTTTTCTCAAGTTGTTGGGGGCTCCTCTCGACTTACAACGGGGAACCCAGGGGCTCGCACCTGTGCACTCAGGATTGGACAGTCTCCGTACCAGTTGCCAGGCGCATCTGGGATTCTTCTCTAATAGTCTCAGTTCTCAGTCCTCGACTTTTGCTGAGGCCGGAGTCTGAGCTTTCCTCGACCTTCGTGACCTAGGTCTTGGTGTACCCCTGAAGGCCCCACAGAGGAGACATTCCTCGTCTCGCCTGGACACGTGCATGGCTACTTGCCTGACCAGCTGCAGCAGAAGTGTCAGGCTTCATGTCGAGCAGACACAGGGTTCTGTGGCTTGTCCTCGAGGCTCAAAGTGCTGTCACACGTGCAGGTATTTCTGGCGTGGAGTCTAGAGGTGAGAGTCAAGGCAGTGCAAGGGAAACAGGTTCATCTTCAATGGACAAGTCATTTGGGGGTCTTGGAGAATGATGTTCGAACCCCAGATGCTCCACCCGACTTTCCTAATATGAGCACCTACTTTTGGAATGCGATGGCAGCCCCAAGACACCTTATACTAAGGAGCAGGAAAAGGGACTATCATCTAGAGCTGAGCAAGGTCAAAGTGCGCTCCTCTTAAGTCTCAGCGGGTCCACTGTGGTTCCACTTGGGTGCGACGGTTGTAGCCGGGAACTCCTTGTGTCACAGCAAGGGAGTGAAGGAGCCCTTCGAGGTCCAAGAGTGAAGGGGTGATTTCCCATGAGACGCTGAATCGGATAAGGGCCTCACCCGCTTGCAAAGGAGAAGCTTCTGGTGTTACTGGAGTTGTGGCAGGGTTTCTCGAGTTATCACAGGGAGCCCAGGGACACGCACCTGTGTCCTCAGGAGAGGACAGTCACCCTGCCAGTTGCTAGTCACCTCTGGAGATTCCTCCCCAAACGTCTCTTTGTGCCCTGTCCTCAACTTGTGGTGAGACCAGTGCCTGAGCTTCCCTCGACCGTCCTGACCTAGGTCTTGGCGGTTCTCCGGATGATCCAACAGAGAAGACAGGATTCATCTCAGTTTGACAAGTTCACGGCTACTTGCGGAACACCTGTAGCAGCAGTGTCATACTCCATGTCAAGAAGACAGAAGGGGAGGGGAAAAAAGATGGCGGAGGAATAGGATGGGGAGAACACTTTCTCCCTCTCTACCTCATCAAAAGAACATTAAAGGGAGTGAAGGAGCCCTTCGAGGTCCAAGAGTGAAGGGGTGATTTCCCACGAGACGCCGGATCGGATAAGGGCCTCATCCCGCTTGCAAAGGAGAAGCTTCTGGTGTTACTGGAGTTGTGTCAGGGTTTCTCGAGTTATCACGGGGAGCCCAGGGACACGCACCTCTGTCCTCAGGAGAGGACAGTCACCGTGCCAGTTGCTAGTCACCTCTGGAGATTCCTCCCCAAACGTCTCTCTGTGCCCTGTCCTCCACTTGTGGTGAGGCCAGTGCCTGAGCTTCCCTCGACCGTCCTGACCTAGGTCTTGGCGGTTCCCCGGATGATCCAACAGAGAAGACAGGATTCATCTCACGTTGACAGGTTCACGGCTACTTGCCGGAACACCTGTAGCAGCAGTGTCATACTCCATGTCAAGAAGACAGAAGGATCTGTGGCTTGCTCTCGAGTTTCAAAGTGCTGTCACACGTGCCAGTATGTCGTGCGTCGAGCCTCTGGGTGACAGTCACGGCACTGCGGGGCAGTTTAGTTCATATGCAGTGGACAAAGCATTTGCGTGTCTTGGTGAATGGTGTCCGAACCTCTGAGGATCCCCCCGACTTTTCTGTTGCGAGCAACTCCTCTGGGTATTCAAGCGAAACTCCAGGGAACCTTTCTCTAAGGGGCAGGAAAGGGGACAATAATCTGGAGCTTAGCAGTGGAAAACAGAGCTCTGTTGAGTCACAGGAAATCTCTTCTTGTTCCTCTCGAGTGGAGACCGATAGGACGGGGAAATTCCTGGGTCACATCAAGGTGGTGAAAGAGCCTTTCCAGGTCCGAGAGGCAAGGAATGATTTCCCCAGAGATGCTGCAGTGGGTAAGGACCTCACCCTGCTTGAAAGGGAGAAGCTTCTCGTATTTCTCGAGTTGTTACGCGGTTTCTCGAGTTATGATGGGGAGCCCATAGATCCGCCCCTGTGGCCTCAGGAGAGGCCAGTCTTCTTGCCAGTTGCCATGCACCTTTGGGGATTCCTCCCCAGTCATCGCCAAGTCCTCAGTCCTCGTCTGGTGCTGAAACTGGTACCTGAGCTTACCTGGCCCATGCTGACATAAATCTTGGGATTCCCGTGGAGCCCCCACAGGAATGTCAGGCCTCGTTTTGCCTGCAGACATACACTTGCGCTTGCCCCTGCAGCTGCAGCAGCTGTGAAAGTCTCCCCATCGAGTGGACACAGGGATCTGTGCCTTGACCTCCAGGAAACACCCAGGTCTGTCACACGTGCCAGTGTGTCAGGATTCGAGCCTCGGGGTGACAGTCGACCCAGTGTAGGGCAATCAGGTTCATCTGGAGTGAACGAGGTATTTGGGGGGTCTTGGGGAATGGTGGTAAGATCCGTGATGGTGCTCCTGACAGTCTAGGTTCGAGTGTCTCCTTTTGGGATGTGAGGGAAATGCTGGGAACCCTTTCCCAACAGAGCAGGAAAGGGCCCGTCCATTGGAGCTCAGCAAGGATACTGGGGCTCCTTTCCATTTATGGAGGGACCCTCGTTGTTCCCCTCGAGTGAGGATTGGCTGCGCAAGAAAATTCTTGGGTCACAGCAAGGAGGTGAAGGACACTTTGGAGGTCCACAAGAAAAGAGGTTCTTTCCCCCAAGACGCCACAACAGACGAGGTCCTCACCCCGCTTTCAGGGGAGAATATTTTGGTTTTTCTCAAGTAGTGGAGGGGTTCTCTTAAGTTAAGTCAGGGAACCAAAGGAAGCGCTCCTGTTACCTCAGGAGAGGACAGTCTCCGTGCCAGTTGGCAGTCACATCTCGGGATTCCTCCCCAATCGTCTCAGTGTGTCCTGTCCTGAACTTGTGCTGAGGTCAGAGCCTGAGCTTCCATCGACCATCCTGACCTAGATCTTGGGGTTACCCAGAGGCTCCACAGAGGAGATAGGCTTTGTCTCACCTGGACACGTGCAGGGCTACTTGCCTGACCAGCTGCAGCCGCAGTGTCAGGCTCCATGTCGAGCGGACAGAGGGATCTGTGGCTTGCTCTCTAGGTCCAAAGTGCTGTCACATGTGCAGCCTCTGGATATCAGTCAAGGCAGTACATGGCAGAAAGGTTCATCTACAATGGACAAGGGTTTGAGCATCTTGGCGATTGCTGGACGAACCCCAGATGCTCCTCCCAACATTCCTACTGGGATGCGACGGAAGGCACAGGAAACCATAGACTAAGGAGCAGGAAAAGGGACTATCATCTAAAGCTTAGCAGGTGCAAACTGTGCTACTCTTGAGACGCAGTGGTTCCACTGGGGATCCTCTTGGGTGCGAGGGTTGTGGCCAGGAACTCCTTGTGTCACAGCAATGGAGTGAAGTAGCCCTCCGAGGTCTAAGAGGGAAGGGGTGATATCCCACGAGACGCCTGGATCGGATAAGGGCCTCACTGTGTTTGCAAGGGAGAAGATTCTGATTTTTCTCGAGTTGTGGCAGTGTTTCTCGAGTTATGATGGGGGGCCCATGGTCGCTCCTCTGTGCCCTCAGGAGAGGACAATCTCCCTGCCAGTTGCCCGTCACCTCTGGGAATTCCTCCCCATTCGTCTCTGGGTGCCCTGTCCTTGACTTGTGCTGATGCCAGTTCCTGAGATTCCCTCGACTCTCCTGACCTAGGTCTTGGGGGTTCTCCTGAGGCACCACAGAGGATACAGTCTTCGTCTCACCTGAACACGTGCATGGCTACTTGCTGGATCAGCTGCAGTAGCAAGGTCAGGCTCCATGTTGAGCAGACACAGGGATCTGTGGCTTGCCCTGGAGGCCGAAAGTGTTGTCACACGACAGCTGTTTCGGGCGTCGAGCCTCGGGGTGACATTCAAGACAGTGCAGGGGAGACAGGTTCATCTTCTGTGGAAAAGGCATTTGGGGGTCCTGGAGTATGGTTGCCAAACCCCAGATGCTCCTCCCGACTTTACTACTGCGAGCACCTCCTTTTGGGATGGACGAAAGCCCCAGGACACGTTATACAAACAGCAGGAAAAGGGACTATCATCTAGAACTTAGCAGGAGCAAACTGGGTTCCTTGTGAGTCACAGAGGGTCCACTGGGGTTCCCCTAGGGTGCGGCTGTTTTGCCTCGGAACTCCTTGTGTCACAGCAAGGGAGTGAAGGAGCCCTTCGAGGTCCAAGAGGGAAGATGTGATTTTCCACCAGACGCCGGATAGGATAAGGGCCTCACCCCACTTGCAAGGGAGAAACTTCTGATGTTTCTCGGGTTGCGGTGTGGTTTCTCGAGTTACAACGGGAGCCCAGGGACCCGCCCCTGTGGCCTCAGGAGAGGACAGTCTCCGTGCCTGTTGCCAGTCATCTCTGGGATTCCTCTCCAATAGTCTCTCGGAGCCCTGTATTCGACTTGTGCTGAGGCCAGTGCCTGAGCTTCCCTGGACCCTCCAGACCTAGGTCTTGGGAGTTGCCCTGTGGCTCGCACAGAGGAGACAGGCTTCAGCTCACCTGGACAAGTGCACGTCTACTTGCTTGACCAGTTGCATTAGCAGTGTCAGGCTCCATGTCGAGCAGACAGAGTGATCTGTGGCTTGTTCTGGAGGTCCCAAGTGCTGTCACACGTGCCAGTGTATACTGCGTCGATCCTCAGGGTGACAGTCAAGGAACTGTGGGGCTGTCAAGTTCATCCGCATTGGACAAGGCATTTGGGTGTCGTGGTGAATGGTTCCGGAACCCCTGATGCTCCTTCCCACTTTCCTGTTGTGAGAACCTTTTTTCGTATTCGAGCAAAGCTACAGGGAACCTTTCCCTAAAGAGCAGGAAAGCGGACGATCATCTGGAGCTTAGCAGGTGCAAACAGGGCTCTGTTGTGTCGCAGCAGATCCCTTGTTGTTCCTCTCTAGTTGAGACGGGTAGGGCGATTAAATCCCTGGGTCACAGCAAGGGGAGGATAGAGCCCTTCGAGGTCCAATAGGGAAGGAATGATTTCCCCAGATGCCGCAGTGGATAAAGGACTCACCCCTCTTGCAAGAGAGAAGCTTCTTGTATTTATCGAGTTTGGGCGGGGTTTCACGCGTTATGATGATGAGACCATGGACCCACCCCTGTGGCCTCAGGAGAGGCCAATATCCTTGCCAGTTGCCATGCGCATTTGAGGATTCCATCCCAGTCATCGCCATCTCCTCAGTCCTCGTCTGGTGCTTAATCTGGTACTGGAGCTTTCCTCGCCCATACTGAAATAATTTTTGGGGTTCCCATGGAGCCCTCACAGGAAAGTTAGGCCTCATCTTGCCTGCAGACGTACACTTGAGCTTTCCTCCGCAGTTGCAGCAGCTGTGAAAGGCTCCTTGTCGAGTGGACACAGGGATCTGGGACTCGACCTCGAGGTACCCTCCGGGTCTGTCACAAGTGCCCGTGTGTCAGGCTTCGATCCTCGATGTAACAGTCGACCCAGTGCAGGGCAGTCAGCTTCATGTGGAGTGAACGAGGTTTTTGGGGGCCTTGGGGAATTGTGGAAAGATCCCTGAGGCTGCTCCGACAGTCCTGGTTCCAGTGTCTCCTGTTGGGATATGAGGGAAGTGCTGGTAAACCTTTCCTGATAGAGAAGGAAATGGGCCCTCATCTCGACTTCAGTAGGGATACTGGGGTGATTTACATTCATGGCAGGACCCTCGGTGTTTCTCTCGAGTGAGGAGGGGCAGCGAGAGAAATTTTTTGTGTCACAACAAGAAGGCGAGCGACACTCTGGAGGTCCAAGAGAGAAGAGGATCTTTCCCCCGAGACACCACAGCAGACGAGGACCTCATCCCGCTTGCAGGGGAGAATTTTTTGTTTTTTCTCAAGTTATGGCGGGGTTCTCTTGAGTTACAATGGGGAACACAGTGACTCGCCCCTGTGCCCTCATGATTGGACAGTATCCGTGTCAGTTGCCAGGCATCTATGGGGATTCTTCTCTAATCATCTCAGTGCTCAGTCCTCGACTTTTGCTGAGGCCGGAGCCTGAGCTTTCCTCGACCATTCTGATCTAGGTCTTGGTGTACACTTGAGGGCCCAACAGAGGAGACAGGACTCGTCTCGCCTGGACACGTTCATGGCTACTTGCCTGACCAGCTGCAGCAGCAATGTCAGGCTCCATGTCGAGCAGACAAAGGATTCTGTCGCTTGCCTTGAAGGCCCAAAGTGCTCTCACGCGTGCAGGTGTTTCGGGCGTCGAGCCTCCGGATGACACTCAAGGAAGTGCAGGACAGACAGGTTCATCTACAGTGCACAAGGCATTTGGGGGTCTTGGAGAATGGTCGCCGAACCCCAGATGCTCCTTTCGACATTCCTGCTGGGAGCACCTTCTTTTGGGATGTGAGGGAAACCACAGGACATGTTAGACTAAGGAGCAAGAAAAGGGACTATCATGTAGAGCTTAACAAGGGCAAACTGGGCTCCTCTTGAGACACAGCAGGTCCACTGGAGTTCCTATTGGGTGCGACGTTTTTCGCCAGGAACTCTTTGTGTCACAGCAAGGGAGTGAAGGATCCTTTCGAGGTCCAAGAGGCAAGGGGTGATTTTCCACGCGACGCCATATTGGATAAGGGCCTCACCCGCTTGCAAGGGAGAAGCTTCTGGTATTTCTCGAGTTTCGGCTGGGTTTCTCGAGTTTCGACCTGAAGATCAGGGATTCGCCCGTGTGGCCTAAGGAGAGGACAGTCTTCGTGCCAGGTGACGGTCACCTCGGCGAATTTCTTCCCAATCGTCTCTGGGTACACAGTCCTCGAATTGTGCTGAGGCCAGTGCCTGAGCTTCCCTCGACCGTCCTGACCTAAGTCTTAGGGGTTCCCCTGAGGTTCCCACAGAGGAGACAGCGTTCCTCTCACCTGGACAGGTGCACTGCTACTTGCCTGACCAGCTGCAGCAGCAGTGTCAGGCACCATTTCGAGCGGACAGAGGGATCTGTGGCTTGCTCTCGAGGTCCAAAGTGTTGTCACATGCGATAGTGAGTCGTGCGTCGAGACTCGGGGTGAAAATCAAGACAGTACGGGGCTGTCAAGTTCATCTGCAGTGGACAAGGCATTTGGGTGTCTTAGTGAATGGTTGCCGAAACCCTGATGCTCCTCGCTACTTTCCTGTTGCGAGCATCTCATAGTGGTATTCGAGCACATCTTCAGGAAACCGTTCCCTAAGGGGCAGGAAACGGGACGATTATCTGAAGCTTAGCAGGTGCAGACAGGGCTCTGTTGAGTCACAGCGGTTCCTTTGTTTTACCTCTCGAGTTAAGATGGGTACAGTGGGATATTCCTGGTTCAAAGCAAGGGGGTGAAAGAGCCCTTCGAGGTCCAAGAGAAAAGGAGTGATTCCCCAGAGATGCCACAGTGGATAGCAACCTCAATTAGCTTTCAAAGGATAAGCTCCTGGTGTTTCTCGAGTTGCGGCAGGGTTTCTTAAGTTACAATGGGGAGCCCATGGAACCGCCTCTGTGGCCTCAGGAGAGGCCAGTCTTCTTGCCAATTGCCATGCGACTTTGCGGATTACTCCGCATTCATCGCCGAGTCCTCTGGCTCGTCTGGTGCCTAAGCTGGTACTTGAGCTTTCCTCGCCCATGCTGACAGAAATCTTGGGGTTCCCATGGAGCCCCCAAAGGAAAGTCAGGCCTCGTCTTGCCTGGATACGTACTCTGGCACTTGCCTCTGAGGCTATAGCAGCTATGAAAGGCTCCCCATCGATTGGACGCAGGGATCTGTGACTTGACCTCAACGTACCACCCGGGTGGGTCACACGTGCCAGTGTGTCAGGCTTCGAGCCTCAGGGTGACAGTCTACCCAGTGCAGGGCAATCAGGTTCATCTGGAGTGAACGAGGTATTTGGGGGTCTGGGGAATGGTGGCAAGTCCACTGATGCTGCTCCCGACAACTCCTGTTTCGACTGTCTCCTGTTGGGATGTGAGGGAAATGCTGGGAACCCTGTCTCGACAGAGCAGGAAAGGGACCCTCATCTGGAGCTCAGCAGGGATACAGGGACTCCTTTACATTCATGGCGGGAACTTCGGTGTTCCCCTCGAGTGAGGACGGGTGGTGCGGGAAACTTCTTGGGTCACAGCAAGAAGGTGAACGACACTTTGGAGGTCCAAAAGAGAAGATGTTCTTTCCCCAGAGACGCCACAGACGACGAGGTCCTTCCCCGCTTGCGGGGAGAATCTTTTGTTTTTTCTCAAGTTGTGGTGGAGTTCTCTCAAGATACAATGGGGAACCTAGGGACTCGCCCCTGTGCACTCAGGATTGGACAGTCTCCCTGCCAGTTTCCAGGTGCATCTGAGGATTCTTCCCTAATCGTCTCGGTGCTCAGTCCTCGACTTTTGCTGAGGCCGGAATCTGAGCTTTCCTCGACCGACTTGACCTAGGTCTTGGTGTCCCCCTGAGGGCCTCACAGAGAAGACAGGCCAAGCTTCCCCTTGACACGTGGACGGCTACTTGCCTGACCAGCTGCAGCAGCTGTGTTAGGCTCCATGTCGAGCGGACACAGGAATCTGTGGTTTGCACAATAGGCCCAAAGTGCTGTCACACGTGCAGTTGTTTTGGACGTCGAGCCTCGTGGAAGCAGTCAAGGCAGTGCACGGCAGACAGGTTCATATACAATGGACAATGCAATTGGGGGTCTTGGAGAATGGTGGCCGAACCCCAGATGCTCATCCCGAATTTCCTATTGTGAACACCTCCTTTTGGGATGCGACGGAAGCCCCCGGACACTTTATACTAA